>JBBPCX010068909.1:0-11795 GCA_037974365.1 Hydrocynus forskahlii
GCTAGCACAGAATAAATAAATGTAAAGTGTAAAGTAGCCATTCTGTCATACGTGAACACATCACATCACAACACACAGTGTGAACATTCATTTGTGAATGCTAAATGAACATAATGGGAATTAAACTGTGTGTTGTGTCTAGAAAGTAACAACCATGTAAAGTTGTGCTGATCACACAGGAAGAGCCTTTCTCAGACTAATTTGAGCGGCTTAGGGATTTGGTGGTTTGCCCCCCCCCCGTCCAAATTCTCTTTAAGTAAATTGGCCTAATACACTGCAGCTCAGCCGCCAGTGCAGCTCGAGAATTTTGACGTGGCCCAAACAAATACTGTCTCCGTGGCCGTGCTATCTCGCATCTCAGTCTGTTTTTATTCTTGCCCCCTGGTCATCGTCTCCGGCCTTTCTCCACTTCCCCAAGCTCTTCCCAACGTCAACGCTGCTTTTCCAGGAGCAGTTAGATAGGGATCGCTCTCATTGTTGGTTCGGATGAGATGAATTTTCACTGGTTCCCTCAATACGCCTTTCTGGTGCACATCATCACAGAGCTCCTCTGGGTTCCACTGGATTCCACTGGATTCCTGTGTGAGGATGCAGATTCTGTGCTGTGGCCTGCACTGTTTATCCATTTCAAATATAAATTTTTTTTATATGAATAAAAAAGAAAAAAGTTTTCACATTCATATTACTTCCAGTGTGTGTGTTTGTGTGTGTGTGTGTGTGTGTGTGTGTGTGTCTGTGTGTGTGTGTTTGTGTGTGCAAGAGAGAGAAAGAGACAGTCAGATGGTTGAGCTGGTGAGATTCTGGATTACACTGTCTGTGTCTGTGCGGCAGGATGGAGGAAGTGTGTGTGTGTGTGTGTGTGTGTGAGCCCTTTGGGACGTTGATTAACTCCATTGTACTAATCATACGCCCCCATAATGAAAGGTGTGGTCTCAGCCCCCCCGACTCCGCAGGACCCAGGCTGGAATTTGTTGGGCAGATTTGAAAGGGGATTTGAAAAGGGTGCAGACACTAAAACATATGTCTCTGCACGAGGAGGCCATAACACTCATTCACACACACAGCGGGCCGCGCTCCCGTGCACCGTCCTGCTCCTGCTGACTTTATGATGACCCAGAGGCATTCAGCAGACGACCTGGTCAATCAGTATGCGAGAGAGTGAGAGAGAGAGAGAGAGAGAGAGAGAGATAGAGAGAGAGAAAGAGAGAGAGAGAGAGTTTTTGAGTTTGAGAGCCCTTTATTAAGGTGTCAATTACACCCATAAAATGTAAAAAGTTTGAGTATATTTGTACGATAATAATAAGAGGAACAATAATAAGAAGAAGAATAACAACAACAATAAATCAACACTTAAACAATACTTCTCCTACACCACTAACAGAGTGAGATGGAGAGAGAGAGAGAGAGAGAGAGAGAGAGGGAAGGAGGGCGAGGAGAGAGAGAAAGTTTTGACGTTTGAAAGCCCTTTATTATGGTATCAGTTACAACCAGAAAATGGAAAGAGGTGAGAGTATATGTGTCTAAAACAAAATAATAACAATAATAATAAAAATACTGATAATAATAACAATAATAATAATAAGAAGAAATCACCAATTACACCATTCCATCCTGCACTTCTAACATAAATAAAGACAGAGAGAGTGAACGAGAGAGAGAGAGGAAGAGAGTGAGTCTGAGAGAGAGGAAGGTTGAGAGGAAGAGAGGGAGAATGAGAGAGAGAGAGAGGAGACCAATAGAGAGGAACAGAGAGAGAAGCATGTCTTGAATGGGGAATTTTTCCAAGTTCCTCACAATTCAAAAGCTTGATAAGAAAACTTAACTCACCGGTATTTGCTGTACAGTGGCGGTGAGTGGGACCGGGGCTCGACAACAGAAATATAACTGTTCTATTTGCTATTCAAACCTATAGGCATCTTCAGTGTTTATATGGAATGTTGCCTATGGTAAAATAAAAAAAAAACAACAACACTCAAACCTTCTCAAAACCAATATAAAACAATATCTTAGGTGTCAGGCCGTGTATTCATAACCATCTCATGCAATGACTTTGAGACACGTGGCTCCATTCACCACCGCTGAGAAAAATTCTCAGAATGAAGGGTTTCACATTGAACCCACTCGGAACGATCTTCTTGGTTAAACGCTGCAGAGGTTTTTCACAAATATGTGGGATTTCCCTTCAAGATGTGCGAGAAACACTCATTCACTTTCGTGGTTCAAACTTTTGATTGGTGGGATGAGAGTGTGAGGAAATCTGAAAGGGCTTTAACACCTTCTAAAATTTCATTCGCCACAGGTTCAACTCCCACCCCTTCACCCTCTCACCCTTTACCCCGGGCCCTGTTACCCACTTCTGCCCCCCTGGCTCGACCCCCCTCGCCCCGTGTCACCCTCGGGCACACTCTCGGCTCTGATGGATTAGCGGACGGGGTGCCTGTGTCCCGAGGGCTCGGTCCAAGCCTCACCTATTTGTTTTCTCTAAAGCCCCTGTCCTAAAACACCCTGGAGGGTGGATGAGGGTCAGTGTCCATCTGAGAAATAAGGCCAGGAAAGACGCCGTCACTTCATCCTCCTCCACACTTTGAAGAAACTCTTCATCCAAAAATGCTAATGAGGCCCGCCATGAATGAAAGCTGCTGGGCAAATAGCATGATCTCATTTGCATAATGCTAACTGGCTCCGGGCCCTCAGGAATGCCAGGTCTTTCTAACATTTTGCGCTTCTCTATGTATGTTAGTTGACTACATTAACTATTATTAACAGCTTACAGTCAATACTATATCAACTATATATCTAACTATAGGCTGTCATTCATTGTATCCCATCAGGTTGTCGTAGCAAAACACTAGTGTCCTCATTTTAATTCATACTGCACAAAAGATTGTCATTTATAACAAATAACATTCTAGTGATTGCTTAAGGACTAATAGGAAGCCAGTTAATTAGCTGCTGTTGGCTTTATAAAGAATAAGGACATAAGATAAAATAAGATAAGAAAGAACTTTATTTGTCCCAAGGGAAATTCTTTTGTCATGAGCATGCTCAGCGCAACAAGAGGAATAAAGATAAGAGAATAAAGAGTTTACACAAGACAATAACAGTAGTAATAGTGCAAGTGGTTATGAAAAGTGACTTAGTATTTATGTCATAAAAATATGATGAATGCAATAAAATGAGATAGCAGCAGATGATGAGGAGATGAGACTCACTCAGTAGCATACAGATAAAAACATTCTCTGGAAAACACATAATTCACTCTAGTTATGGTTTAATAAAGTAGTTATGAGCAGCGGCTGGGTTTATTAAGCTTTATTATACAGCATTATTCATTTTTTCTGGTTTATGATGGATCTACAGGAGTTTATCTGTTGGTCCATTGATCAGAAAGGCAAAAAGCAAGTAAAACACACAAGAAATGGAAAGCCAGTTAATTAGCTGTTATTGGCTTCATAATTTTGTCACCAGCTATTGCCTTTATAGCCTATATATAATATGGATATAATAATGTGACGTGCATAAGATTGTGATGTATAATGTGCTCATAAAAGCACTCTGGAAAACACATAATTTGCTCTAGTCGTGGTTTAATAAAGTCATAATAAGCAGCTACTGGCTTTATTAGGCTTTACTATACGGCATTATTCATTGGATACGACATATGGTAAATCTACAGGAGTTTTTCTGTTGGTCCAATGATCAGAAAGGTAAAAATGATATGGTTTTGGTGACCAATTTAGATCAATAAAACTTTGCCCTGATGTAATGCAGTATCTCCAGATCCTGATATTAACAGACCTTCTGGTCATGATATATTTTAGTGGTATTGGTTTACCTTTGGGTTCAGTTTGATCAAAGCCTTTTGTACTCCCGGTCCCGCGGGTGTATGTTCCCGGAGTCTCTGAGGATGGGAAATATGGCGTCATAAGGATCAGTAATGAAAGGGACAGACCTGGCTAACTACCCTCCATATACCTCACTACTCCCTCTGGAATGCAGTGGCTAATGGAGCACCCCTTACATTTACACTAAACAGGTAGATTGGTCCTGCTTTCACACACACACACACACACACACACACACACACACACACACACACACACTTTGGGGTATTTCCACTGACCTCTATGTCACTGTTGCTCAATGCTAGTGCTGGCTATACCGAACTCAACCCAAACCTCTTAACCTCTTTATTTTTCAATTACAGGCATCACTCATTTTTTCTCATCTACGTTAAAGCAACAAATTGGCCATAAATTAAACTGAATGTTACCCCTTAAGCCCAAAAATAACGTATGTAGCAAGACATGATGTGTCTGAAGTTCATCTTCACAGCAAACAAATGATGGAAGCACCAACAATTCGCACAGAAATGGTATAAGGCTGATTTATAAGATGCCTGTAAATGTCTATATAGCTATGCTTTATGTCAGTTGTTGGTCAAGGCTATGTACAGTACTGGGCAAAAGAGTCATCCCTCATTTCTTCATATTTTGCTTCCAAAGAGTCAGAGGTTCTTGTATGTTAATGTAGTCTTGAAGAACAGTTCTCCAGGCTTCCTGAAGGACTTTTAAAGTCTTTTAATTTTAAAGTTTTCTAAATTTTTGCAGGGTGATTGAAAGCAAAATATAAACCATGGGGGGCGGGGGCTTAAGACTGTTGCACAGTACTCTACAAGTTATGCATTATGATTGAATGTAAAACACTTTCAGTAGACTTGATGTCATGTGGTACACTATATAACAAACTTGGACTTATAACAAACGTGTTCTATAGCTAGCATAGCGTATATTTCAAAGCCCTTTTTATAGCTTTACAGTTACTTTTCATCATCATAAATTACAAAAGGAAAATCATTTATCCAACATTTTTTCATGGACTGACTGCTGTTCAGGGGAAAAGTGAGTTGGTGTAATATTGAAGTAAACTTTGTAAATTCTGGCTGAGCCATTGCTTCGACTCTATTACGACAAAAGGGTGTAGGCTTCGAGGCAGTGGAAGACAGTTTGACAGGCGTGAAATAGAATTTTTGCACCAGCAAGGAATGTAAAATGCTTTTTAACGTGTTACTTTCAAGGAGACTTTCTTATGTCACGTGGCATAGTATTACATAACAATGTAGGCACAAGTTCTACAGTTACCATAGCTGCTAGGCCATTGTGAGGCCAATTTTATTTATAGTTCTACAGTTTCTTTCTATCAACAGAAAGCAAAAAAGCAGAACCATTTACCAACATGCCTTCACTGACTGACTGCTGTTGGGATAAGGGACAAAAGTGTGTAGACTCCGATGCAAACTTTGTGAGTTCCGGCCAAGCCATTACTTCAGAAAGGCAACTCTGAGTCATCTAGCTGTCCTTTTAATCGCGACAACCCAGGCCTGGAGACAGTGGAACATTAACTGACGCTTCTCGGGTGCAATTTGTGTGGCATTCGTGTCGTTGACTGGGTGGCGTCCGTTTTGTTTTGTTTGCTTCTGATTGACCGAAGGAACTCGGCGTGCAGTTTTTCCTTTTTTTACAACCTCTGTGGAATTTACAGTGGAGCCACTCAGGATGGTTCCCCTGCGCTAGGCTTTTGTCATTCTCTCCCCCTCTTATCTTCCCTCTCTTGACCACTGATCTCTCTCTCTCTCTCTCTCTCTCTCTCTCTCTCTCTCTCTCTCTCTCTCTCTCTGTCAGGCTGTTTTTTACAGCCAGATTTGTTCCCTGCTGGGTTGACAGCTTGTCCCAGTCTGGGTCCACCCTGTCCTCCAGAGCTGCGATTGTCCAGCACTAATCAGGGGAGGATTACGACCCCCTTTACCACTCCTCTGAGCCACTGTCCTCCCACTTCATCAGTCAGTCAATCAATCAATCAATCAGTCAATCCATCATTTGATACATGGCTTGATAGACGATCAGTCGGTGCATTTGCCAGTCAGTCAATGAACGCGTATGGTGTCAATTTATGGTATTTGCAAGGGAGTCCTTTGCATATTGTCATGTCATTGTAAAAGTCATTTAGGTGGAATCCCACTTGTCCAGTGTTGCCGATGCGTAATTATAGTACTTTCTTCCGACTCGTAGACGTCTTGTCTGCGTCTGGTGCACGAGGCCATCAAGAGCAACAAGAATGACCTCGAGCCTGTGTTCCCAAACAGTGATTTGAGTAACAGTTTCAATTCACTTTTACATTCACAATGCATCGCTCACTTACTGTAATTCCTTATTAATGTGAAAGGAGAAGTACATAAGCAGAGGAGTACGAGGAGGACGAGGAGGAATCAAATCCAGCAGTAGACCCCAACCCTGCAGCCCAGGGCCGGCTGGAAGAGGAAATGCCTCTAGATGGACCACAAGATGGTATCACACAAACGTCAAGCGTGGGAACCAGTCAGGGAGGAGGAAAATAGAAGAAAAATCCCCCCAAAATCTCTAAGAACAACTCATCATCACGCCGTTTCAGTTCTGGTCTTCTTCCATCCTCCTACTACCCAAATGCTTAGAATCACTGGTCATATTAATAGTAACATTTTTTGGTCATTTCAAGTATCTTTGCATCGAAAAGTTATAAAAAGGCCCATATTATGTCAAATGCAACTTGAATGAGGAACAGCCAGTCATAACATAGATCAGTCTCAAACATATTAGTCTGTATTAAGGGACAAGGGGTGGGTGGAAAGAGGTCATTTTGGGTGCATGAAGTTTGTGAATGGGCCTCAGGATAAAGAAGTGAAATAAAATAAAAAATGCAGGCTATGTCTCTAAAAATTATGCAAATTAATATACAATAATCATATTTACTGTGGTTTCTTGTGAGGTTATCTAAGATTTGATCCAGACCGTTTCTAGCTATAACGCCAGGAAGTTTAATATTTATTTAAAATGTAAATATTTACTAATATCTATCCAAACAGGTCCAGAGACCTATTTATTAAAAGTAGGTAACATTTCAGTTTTTTTTTTTTTTTACCAGATAATATATTTATGGTCTCCTTTAGGTTCAGAAATTAATCACTGCTTTTGAAATAAGAGGAAAACTGGATGGTTATTTTATCATAACTTAATTCTGGATATTTATATCATTGCTGATGCTTTACACCCGCAGCAATCCTCATTCTACATTTTTGTGACAATTATTTATAGCATTCTGCCTTTTTTCAAACTTTCTGAAATCTGTGACATTAGAAAACATTACTAGAACTCCATTCATATTTGTAGTCAAGTTAGTTTAATATTATTAAAAACACTGAGTCTGAACAGAAGGTTCACTCTCTGTCCCCCTTGGCCCTGCTGTCCCCCTTGCCCCTGCTGGAGCACCCAGCAGCCCCCCCATCCAACCTGCCCCCCTACTGTTCATCTATCTCAGTCACTGGGCCCTCAGGTAAAGTTTGACCCCCAGCGCTTGAGCCTGGAGTCCTCCATTAGTGCTGGTTTATCCCCCCCCACAGGCCCCTGCTGTCTGTGAGTGCTGCCTCCTCCCCTCCCCTTCCCTCGCCCACCCTGTCCCGCTCCAGGCTCCAGCCGTCGTGGCGTTTATTTGGGGTTTGTTTGGAGAAAGGGCCCTCTTAACATCCCACTCAGTGCAAACAAAGTGACATCTGATTTATTGAAATTAGCAATGAAGGAAATGCACTTATATAAATCAACTATCCCCCACTCCACCCCCCTCACCTGCCCTGGCTTGTGCTGGGGAGTCCCATCTGACACACATTTATAGGCGACACACTCACACACCCGGTGTGTAAAGGCACGGTGGACTACGAGGTAACCAGCTTTAGCTTAACTAATGGTCTCCATTCTCTCTTTAAGCTTGAGCCCCTTAACAGATTAGCTGCTCTCTATCAACATCTCTCTCTCTCTCTCTGTCTCTCGCTGTCTCTCCCTCTCTGTTTCTATCCACATAGATTCATATATATATCGTCCTACAGCAAGATCATGACCCAAAACATAAGTCCAAGCTCTGCCAGAACTACCTCAGAAAAAAGAACAAGATGGGAAGCTGGAAAACATGGAGTGGCCAGAAGTCTCCAGACTTAAACCCCACCGAGCTGCTTTAGGATGACCTGGACAGAAGAGTGAAAGCAAAGCAACCTATAAGTGCCGCCACTCTTATGGGAACTTCTGCAACATAGTTGGGAGGAACTTTCTGCAGAATGAACAATGAGACGTTGTTCTAAAACTTTTGACTGGTAGTGTATACACACACACACACACATAGGACTATATAAACCTTTCAACTATTATTACTGAGATTGAGCCAGAAAAAGAATTCTGTTTGGAGCCATCCGCTATCAAAATGAACTACAAGCCCAATTCCTAACTAACCCACCCTGATCTTAGTGCTAGCTCTAAGCCTGACCCTGATGTGGGTGTTCAGTTGCTGTTATACCACACTGTTTTCCAACAATTTGAGCAACTCTAGATTGTGCTCACACATCTCAGAGGTGAGAAGGTGGGTGAGTGAATGACTAACAGGTTCATCATAGTTGACCATGATCTGCTTAGCTGGGGGGTGGGGTTCTCAGACAAGCTTACAGGGAGTCTAGGCTGGCATTTGGGCTTAAGCTTAGGTTTAGGTGGCACAGGTCACTAACCTCTAATCCTGAACCCACCAACCTCTAATTGCTCCAAAGGGTTTCCAAATTCCATATATACAGTCCTGCGAAAAAGGCCTTGCGTCACTTGGCACTGCCATTTGGAAAGTGTCTGATTGGCAGTGGCGTATTTTTTCAGCACCACAACAATCCCAAACACACTGTCAGTGCAGTCAAAGTACTGCAGTAGGAAAAAACACGATGGAACACAGTCGTTCATGGATCGGCCTCCCCAAAGCGTCAACACTATTTAGGCGGTGAGGGATCATCTTGACAGACTACAGAACAAAAGGCAGCCAGCGTCCAAACAAGAGCTTTGGAATGTCCTTCAAGAAGCCTGAAGAACTATTCCTGAGGACAAAGAAATTACGAGAAAGCTTGTCTAAGAGAGTTCAGTCTGTGAATGGTGGTCATAACTTTAAATCTCGTTAGAATTACAAAAACTTTGTCCATGTTTATATACTGTTATAATAAATCATTTTAATCCAGTTATTTTAACCTCTTTCAGCTGTAGAATGAAATTAACCACCATTTGATGTAATTTGGATATTCTGCTCTTGTATGATATAGAACATATTTTCAATAGTATTTTTGTTAATGTGTAACAATGTTTTTACTCCTAAAAGAGTGTCCTGCTCTATAAAACTGTCCCACTCAACCTGAAAGCTGCCTTTTAGTAAAAGAAGGGATGTTTAAGGAAATTCAGAAATTCATTATAACATTAGTTCACCATAAGAATCTTGATAAAGATCTGTTCATTTTTAACAGGCTTCTCTACTTGTCTCGTCCTCTCTCGCTCTCTCTACATGTGTATTACAGTAACACATGCTTGTGTGTGTGTGTTTATGTGAGTGTGTACCTGATGGACACAGTTTGGAAGTGTCTGAAGATGGTGTGTGTGTGTGTGTGTGTGTGTGTGTGTGTGTGTGTGTGTGTGTGTGTGTGTGTGTGTGTGGTAAAGCCCTTTAGATTACTCCACCTTGCGTAGGGTTTAATCAAGGAAGGCCTTGTCCCGGACAAATTTGTGGCGGCCTTCTCTAATTCATCTCAGGAGACACGGCCTTGGGCTGTCTCGCACACTAATGAAACAGTTCACACCCAGCGAAGGACAACAAGGCCCACCTCATCACTCTCCTCTCTTCTCTCATTTTCTCCTCTCCTTTCCTCTTCTCGCCCTTACTTCTCTTTTCCTCTCCTTTCTTCTCTTCTTCTCTCATCTCGTCTCCTGTTTTCCTGTTTTCTCCTCTCTCCTCTCATTTTCTCCTGTCCTTTCCTCTCTTCTCTTCTCTCCTTATCTATCCCTTTCAATTATCTACTCTTTATTTCTCCTCTGTCCTTTTCATTTACCTTCTCTTTTCAAGTCTCACATCTTTCCTTCTCTTCTCCTCTCATCTCTTATCTTCCTCTCTTTTGTTTTCTTATATTGTCTTATTTTCTTCTTCTCCTGTCTCTGCAATAATCTTGCCTCCTCTTCTAGGTCCTTTTCTTTTCTCGTGTTCTTTTCTTCTCCACTGTAGAAGTGTTGAATGTGTAAGAATCCACACTGAGGCAGTGAAAGAGATGGAGGGAGAGAAAGGTAGATGATAGAAAGGAAGAGATGACGGGGTCAGACAGATTTCCCCAGGGTGCAATGTTTGCCTTGATGTACTCTCAGGAAGGTTGGGGGGGGGGCTTGCACACACACGCGGACACACACACACACACACACACACACACTCTCAGTATGCCTCGGTATGAGCTCGATAACTGTTGTCCCTTCTGTTACAAGCTAATCAGGCCTCAGACGAGCAAGAAGCTCCTTTATTTAATTAAGGGTAATTAGTGGCTGTCAAATAGCAGACGGACGCTGCTGCCCAAGTGGGGATTGGAGGCTTATAGCTGGGGCTGTGTGTGTGTGTGTGTGTGTGTGTGTGTGTGTGTGATTTACTTTCATTAAGAAGACCAAATGTCCCCACAATGATGAGAAAACAAGAGAATTCAGGCGCTACTGAAAATAAATGTTTAAATTCATGAGAAAAAAGTCATTTTGCTGCAAATACACGTCTGATTTTTTTGAAGTGAAAAAGACATAGTCACAGGACACCCACTGAAAAGAACATGGACAAAAATCCCATTTAATCCAATAAGAATTTGAGAATCCTGTGAATTATTGGCAAAATATGAGGGTTTTGAATATCATTCCGATATATATCATTCAAAATATGTATCAAATGATTTCTTTATATATTTATTCTGTAAAAAAGGCCACACTGTTGGGATGAATCAAATGTGGTTTTCTGAAGTTAAACATCTTTTAGGCTATTAACCAGCGAGCAACCTTTCAAGAGCTGAAGCTTTACTGCATAGACTACCATCCAGATGTTCATCCCTAAACACATACAAACCAAACACCTGCAGGCTCTCCTAACAGTGTGATCCTCAACATTCACTTATTGTAAGTATTTTATGTATGTCTTGTGTAGATACATAAAAAAACAGTAGTATACTTTTGTGTAGTGTTTATCATTTTAGAGCATTTCTATTTCTATTATTTTGGAGCATTTCAAATTTTGACATGGCTTAAACAACACCGTTTCATAAATTAGGTTAAAACAAAAAGAGCAACTACAACAATGGACAGATGTGCTTTTGTTTCAACAGAGAACAAATATGCAATAGGTATTATCAACAATATATGATTTTTTTGCATTATTTTCAGGGGACTTTTCCAGGATCTCCAGAAATGCTTTTCCACACTTCTTGTAAACACCTCCAGCGATGTCTTGAACATCCATTCAGGACCCCTGAATGAAATGTGTGTCTTTGAGTTTAGCACAGCTCTGAAGGAAGCTGCACTAATTTATGATGTAGTTTCAGCATTGCATGCCTGAAGAACATAAAAAACCTGGATACAAGGATGTGTGTGTGTGTGTGTATGTGTGTGTGTTAACTGGTGAAAGGGCTCCAGCAGAAAAAGCCTCCCCGGAGTGATCAAACGTCATCTCATCTCAGTCCAACATTATTAGTGAGGTCAATCCTTGTCTTTCTCCAATTTACAGCTACTAGATGTGTGTGTGTGTGTGTGTGTGTGTGTGTGGGCATGTGTGTGTGTGTGTGTTTGCTTGACCTCCTCGTGACAGCTGGGATACAAATGAAACATTTGTCATTTCTGTGTCAACCTGCATCCTTCATCATGGCATGAGTGTGTCTATAGCAAGAGATAGGATGGTCATATAAC
>JBBPCX010068910.1:0-11795 GCA_037974365.1 Hydrocynus forskahlii
CACAAAGAAACGAGAGATCCCTGCAGGAATCTCCGCTTTGTTGTAATTCATTGCAATAAAACGACTAAAATTTCTGAAACCAGAAGCCCTCGCCTCTTCCTTCGAACCAGAAAATACTTCTACAAAACCTCTTTGGACTCAGACTCAGTCCTTGACTTTTGGACTAGAACCTCTTTGAACTCAGTCTTGACTTGGACTTGATTAGTTCTGGTACTGGACTTGTCTTGGATGCAAGAAGCTCTAGTTAAGAATGAGTTTTTAAAAAAGTCAAAATTTCACCATGTGAGGGGGTTCCTGCAGGTGGCCGCACAAGTACTTAAGCACTATTTGCTCTCACTTGAGTAATTTTCTTTATTAATGCATTCACTTAAATTTGAGTGAGTTAGAACTGCAGCAGCTCTATGAGGATTTGCTATACCTGTGAAAAAAAACTCAGCTCAGCTTGGGCTTGTTTATTGCAAAATAAATACATAAACAAATATAAAAAGTCAAATAACTTTGTCTTTAATATAATATTTCCTTTATATTTTTGTCAACATTAATAGCAGACTGTGGAAAGCAGTCATAGAAGTGTTTGTGTTTACTGTATTTATGTCTTTTGTGGACTACATTTTGAGATGATGCAGTACAGGAACTATCTACTGATTATTTTAGTAATGATTATTTTACAAATGATTGTGATGTTTAACACACAATCACTCACAATCAGGAGTATTCCTGCAGCACTGCTGCTGTGATCTGTTCTGTGCTCCACATACACACACGCACACAGACACACACACACACACACACAAACTTGTCACTAAATTATCTGTTGTGCAGAGAATGACCCACTACTCAAATAATACCTGCTCACTCGGGGGGAAAAGGGGGACGGCGTGACAGATGGGCCGACCTAGAAGACTGCGAACCAGCAGGGAGGGAGCCGGCCCCGAAGGAACTGGTCCTAGGGGCTTTCGCAACCTCTCTGCTCTTGAGGGAAGAGGAGTTGGCCAGGAGTGGGGCCAGCTGGTTTCAGCTTGGTGGTAAGCTGAATGGGACAAGTCGGTTTTCCACAGCCGAATTGTTGTGCGGTGGGGAGTCGGAGGACAAGGGTGATAACCTGGGCTTCTGGTGGGATGGTTGGGTTGCCAAATCCCCAATCATCGACCCGAAGCATATTGTGGACCCCCTCGTCTGTGACTCGTCCGCGGAGGAACTCCTGCTTTTGCTCGCCTGCAGGCGAGGCGGGGGATCCGCGGTAACGCGACGAAGGATGCGTGGGGGTCCACGCTCACCAGCAGCCCCGGACTTCCTCCAGCACTTCATCCCCTCAGCTCGCACTCGGCTTGCCTCAGAAGGTTCGCCATCAGCTGGAGCAGCGAGCCTCATTCTGCTCCAGCCTCCAAAGCGCGAAGCACCTTTCACAGAGGCTGCTCTTGAGAGACCCATGCCAGCACCCCGAAGAAGGCTACAGCCCCCTACACCAGCCCCCCGGCTTCACCCACCAGCACCAGGTAGCATAGGGAGGGTTAGCGTAGGAGAGAGAGCAAGCAGCTCGGGGCTAGTAGACTTATTGGGCCCCTTAGAGGAATCGTGGGGCTCATTAATAGAGCCTTTGCTGCCCACAGTATCCTCAGCCCTAGCATTAGCCGTAGCCGACAAGTCTGTAGCCCTAGCCATAGCCCAAGAGCCTGTAACTTTGGCCTTATCCCCAGCCGACTGGCCTTTAGCCGTAGCAGCAGCCCGAGGAGGGCCTTTAGCCGTAGCAGCAGCCCGAGGAGGGCCTGCTGCTACGGCTTTAGTCGTAGCCTTTAGAGGTCAGGGAAGGGCCAAAAACTCCAGCTGGTGAAGGGGGCCTCCTTCTGAATTTTTTTTTTTTTTTTTGGTTGGGGGGGTGGTAATGGAGTTAAAGAAGGCTTTGGCGGAGCCAGGGGAGAGGGCTCCACCCGTGATGACAGCGAGGAGCCTTCTGAGGACTCCAGTGGGGCCCAGGGAGAGGGCTTCACCCCAGAGAACAGCGAGGAGCTTCCCGTGAGCTCCAGTGGAGCCTGTGTGGAGAAGGCTTCACCCCAGAGAACAGTGAGGGGCTTCCTGGAGGAGGCCCCAGCCAAGAGAACTGTGGTGGTCTTCCGGCAGAGGGGCTTCCCGGAGGAGGCTCCGTCCAGGAGGACGGTGAGGGGCTCCCCGAGGAGGGGTTGCCCGGAGGGGGTTTGGCCCCAAAGGACGGTAACGGGGAGGAGCTTCCAGTAGGGGGCCCCATCCCTAAGGACAGTGATGAGCTCCCTGACGAGGGGCTGCCCGAGGGGGCTTGGCCCCAAAGGACGGCAACTGGGAGGAGCTTCCAATAAGGAGCTCCACGCCCAAGGACAGTGAGGAGCTCTCAGGAGGGAGCTCCCCATGTGAATATGGGGACTCTCAAAAGGGAGAGTCCCATGTGACCCATCCAAGCCACCCTGGCCGTGCGGAGCACCAGCCAGGATATACTCCAGTGAAGGACGACTTGGTGGCGAGCATGAGGATCTTCCCTTTGCTTCCGCCTACCCCTCCGCCACCCTGTGGATGTTGGTGGGGTTTGTTTGCGCCCCAGAGGGGCATTCTTGAAGGGGGGGTACTGTCAGGTCTGGGGGCTATGTTAGGGGGTGTCCAGTAGAGGGTGCCCTTGGTTAAGTTTTGCTTTTGTTATGTTTTGAACCTTTATTTTGATATGTTGGCAGTGAGTTAATCTATTATGAGTTTCAGCTGCCAGGGTGCTCAAGGAAATGGGTTTTGTTTTATCATTGGTTGTGTTATTTGGGTTTTAGGTATTTAAGTTCTGTTTGGACTGACCTTCGTTGTCGGTCCACTGTCTTATTCCGTCTTTATAGCTGTGAGAGGCGTCTTTGCTGAGGGGTTTTGAGTGTAAAAGCATTATCGAGTTGGGTCTGGCCCTCGAGCCTGTTTTTGTTTGTTTATGTGTAAATAAAGAAACACTAAAGAAAGTTCTCGGGGGAAAAGGGGGCCAGCGTGACAATTTAGGATTTAGCATTTAGATTTAACACTTAACATTTAGATTTAGATTTAACATTTAAATTTAACATTTAACAATTACACAGCAAGAAACTGTACCAAAATGTATCACTTTTTTTAACACATTTAGCTCTAAATGTGTGAAAATTGTGTGAACATTGCGCTAAACGATGAAAAAATGACACCTCTAAATTCGTGAAGCTGTTTTTACAAACGGCGCCCCATAAATACTAATGTTACCTAAAAAAAAAAATCACAAAAAAATGGACTGAATGAGTTCTGGAAATGTGCTCTTCAGTTGTGCTGATAAAAAGAGCCACTGACAGTGACATATATTTTTTTTGGTAATTGGGATATTATCATATACACACCACATAGTATCATGTATGCACTAGATGGGATTGTATTTGGTGTGCACTAGGGTGTTAACACAAAAGTCGACTAGTCGACTTCAGAGGCACAAGTCGACGCCCCCTGAGAGAAGTCGTGTTTTCCTCTCTCTGTGCGCGCGCTTGTGTACACAATGCAATCTCGGCCTCTGATTGGCTGACACTGACATGCGTTCCTTGACTTAACCAATTGTAATTGTCCCTTCATAAAAAGGGCAGTACCGTCGGCGAGAGTGGAATATAAACACAAAACCACAACAAGACGAGACACAGCAGCACAGTAGACTCACACATCACGTGTGTGGAGATACTTCACTCTAAACACACAAACAGCACGGTGACCTGCACAATCTGCATGTCGGTGTTAAAGTACAGTAACAGTACCGGTGTTCTGCACGGTGTCTGAAACGGCACCGCTAGCTAACATGGCTAACGCTAGCACTGGAGGGTGTCGTCCAGTTCAGAGGATGCTGTGTGGCGCCGCAGTTTAAACTGTTCCCACTTTCTGCTGTACACTTAAATTTACCAGAACATTCAAGGTATCAGCCTTTGTTTTGTTTAATTGTCATGTTGACTGTTTGTTACAGAGAACTGTAGTAAAAGTTGCTGAATGTTGGACACCTGTGTTCCTCCGCTGTGTGTGACGTCATCAAACGACTTCGACTATGTTGACAGATAAGTCGACTTGAAAAAATCTGTAGTCAATAACGCCCTAGTGTGCACGCGATACTCTGATAATATGACATGAACTTCTTTCAGTGGTTCTGTAAAAAAAAATCAAATAGCAATACATTTTATATGAAAATTATATTAATAGTAACATTAGATTACATGTAGCATAGCCACATTTACCTAGAATCGTACAGTCAGCAATGGAACCACCTCACAAACAGGAGTGTAAGAGTATAGGAGTGTAAACTGTGTGTGTGTAAGCCTATCGTTATATCAGTTTTATGGCTCATATATCAGATTCCATCTCTCTTTGTTAGTGCTATAAAACTGCCCATATTGTCACCAAGAGGCTGCCCAGTAACTCTTTCTATTTACTGCAGTGTTCACGGTGTTGCCTTTGTTTTGTGTGTGTGTGTGTGTGTGTGTGTGTAGAGAGCTAGAGAGAGAGAGAGAGGGTTTATTTTGCCTAATTTGCCATCACACACTTTAACGGTGCGTATTACTTATTCCACAGATCAGTGTGTAATTGGTGAGAGATCTGTGAGGCCTAATGGTTTAAAGTCAGCAATGAGTGTATTAAGCCAGGCTGTTTAGGAAGAGTAGTGTCGCGTACGTTAACAAGACACGAACAGAGTGCTAGCCTCGCTCCAGTATTTTAATCAAGTTTTTGATGGTCTTTTTCTTCTCTTTCAACAGCTTCCCATTGCTCTTATCATTTATTCATCGCAGCTAATCTCTCTCCCTCCCTTCCGAGTCGTTCTGTCCCTCATTAGTTCAGTAGTAGTGGAGGTCATCAAGGATAATTCGATGGAACTCTTGAGCATGCTCTTGGTGGCTCTCCCAAAGGTCAAACATCATGCAGCCACCAACCTTTAACCAAGCCTGGTGTTTGACCTGATTACTGCTCTGGGGGATATTTTTACCCCTGGCAACTTCAACCTCTTTCTCAACAAGCGTTCAGAGGGCTTTTGAGCATTAGCTGGTGACCGTAGTGTATTCTTTTTTTAATCGTTTTGAATGATTCTAGTGGTACTCGAGCATTGTTTGTGGTAGTGCTAAATGCAAACATTAGCAATGGTTGGGTCATAAAAATGCTGCCATCAGTTGAGTGAAAGTAATGGTCTTGTCATGTATTCTTTGTACAATTTTGAGAGATTCTAGCAGTTCAGTTCAATCTGTAGTTCAATCTACAATTCAATTCTATGTATGTAGGGCTATTGACAACCAATGTTGTCACAAAGCAGCTTTACAGAATCTAAATCCAAGCACCTAGTGAGAAAGCCAAGGGTGATAGAGGCGAAGAAAAACTACCTAAAGCTGAAGGAAAAAACCTCAGGAGGAATCAAAACTCAAAAGGGGAACCCATCCTCCTCTGGCCGACCCGGAGAGAGAAAGAGAGTCTCTATGGAGATAACTGACAAAAGAAAGCCTTTGAGTACAAATGTAATCATGAACTGGCCATCTACAGCTGACGGAGTTTGTTGGAAGAGTAGCTCTCAAGTCTACAACACCAGAAATATCTCCACCAGAGCTTTGAACAGCAGTTGCCTTTGGATGGGGGAGGAGCACGTAGTCTCAAGTATTGTCGCGCCATTGTCACACGATCATTATCATCACACGATCATATTTAAAGTAAAGTGGCCCCTTATAGTCACGCATGAGTATACCACAGCACACAATGTGAACTTCTTTCTCGATATTTAACCCATTCACCAAGTAAAGCTGTGGGCTACCACCAACAAGGGGCACCCAGGGAGCAGCGTGTGGGGACAGCACTTTGCTCTAACCACTAGGCCACCAGCTGCCCCAGGGGGGCTCAAACATTTAAAAACTGGACAAATACTAAAAAAGCACATTTCTTTAAAGCATTGTTATCAACTTCTCTTGCTAACACTGGCTAACAATAGCTAACTTGGCTAAATCTGGCTTGTACTGGAATGCGGTCAACTTGGGTATGACCCGTTTATCTTCCATTATAAATATTCATGGATACATTTATTGAATAGTCTGTGTAAACTGTTTTATATTTATATTGTTTTCATTTGTTACTATATTTATTTAGATTTATTTTATACAAATTCATACATTTAATTCTGCTTTACTTTCTATTTATTGCACTTAGGAGTACCTGCACATTGTGCATGTATAACTGTGTATGTGACAAACAATAAACATACTGAATTTGGAATCTAAATGGGGGGTCAATTTTATTTCATGAATAAAATGTTTTCCTTGACTACATTTGCATTTACATTTACGGCATGTAGCTGACGCTTTTATCCAGAGCGACATACATCAGTGCTCAAGTCGTCCATATCTGTTCCTTAAACCTGTAAAACTATACTTAAATCAACGTCCGCTATTCAATTTACTGCAGGCTAAGTACACAAACAAAAACTGTCATAGAAAAGTTAAGGCAAAAGTAAAGAAGACATGGAGTTTTTTTTTTTTTGAGGGATGAGGGTGTGGGTGGGAGAAGAAATAAACAGAAATAAACAGAAATGAGAGGCATGGTTAGTCACCAAGGTGTTCCTTGAAGAGGTGGGTCTTCAGACGATGCTTGAAGACGGTAAGGGACTCCGCAGATCTGATCGGAAGAGGGAGTTCCTTCCACCACTAGGGGACCAAGACTGAGAAGAGTCTTGATGCAGGTCTTCCTCATCTATTGAGCAGCGGAGGCTCAAGACGAGCCGTGCTTGAAGCCCTTAGAGGACGAGAAGTCACACTGTTTGATCAGTGCTGATATGTATGGGGATGCAAGTCCATTCTTGGCCTTGAAAGCAAATGTTAAGGACTAAATTTATGTGAGTTGAAAGCTCAACTTCTCGCACACACTGTACAGTTGAGCTAATTAACTTCAGAGGCTTTTATGCATGTGGTGGAAAGAGGAATGAATGCCATGTTTTGAAAGTTGAACAATGTTTACATGAGACGTAACAATTTATGAAAAAAGTGAGGAAATTCAGTTTTCCAATGTTTGGAGCCCTTTAACCCAGTGGCCAGTCTTTTCCAAGGGGTCAACAGCAATGTGAAGTGAAAGGTACAGTGAAGGGAGGACAGAGATATTGCAAACTGTAGACCTCTGACATTTAATCTCGTCGCTTTTGGTGTACCATGAAGGAGTTTGATCTCGCAACCTTGTGGTTATGAGTGCGAGACCAGCCCTGCTGCCTTGAATAACACTGCAGATTTGTTCTGCCGGCTTAACATCAACACAGAAAGAGCGGCTTCAATGGAAGCTCAGTGTTTCCACACAACGCCTAGTGAACATTAACATCCCTTCAAATCTCTGCTAGATCTCTCAGCTGCGAGACTCTCTGGTGTGATAGAGTCTAAATGGCCTTTTAATGAGTTTTTGATGCTAATGAACTGGTGTTAACTCTCAAGGGGTCAGCTCCTCTCAGCTGAAGTGGACTTGGTATTACCTTGTTCTATTTAAAGATTGTATTTTTCTATGAGTTATTGACTAGGATCAAATTATCATTTCTATTTCTCTTCATAAGAAAAAATGTCCTGAAATGATTTTTTCTGTTCTGTCTTTCTTCCTTTTGTTAAACTTGTTCATTTTTCTTTCTTTCTTTCTTTCTTTCTTTCTTTAATTTTCCTATTTTTTTATTAAGATCTCATGATCTACAGTTGGGGTCAAACACCTGTGGTAGGCCTGGGGATGACAGAGTGGCTCAGGCAATTGTGGTGGGCTACAGTAGGGTTCAGACAATTGTGGTGGGCTACAGTTGGGTTCAGACAATTGTGGTGGGCTACAGTTGGGTTCAGACAATTGTGGTGGGCTACAGTTGGGTTCAGACAATTGTGGTGGGCTACAGTTGGGTTCAGATAATTGTGGTGGGCTACAGTTGGGTTCAGACAGTTGTGGTGGGCTATAGTAGGGTTCAAACAATTGTGGTGGGCTACAGTTGGGTTCAAACAATTGTGGTGGGCTACAGTTGGGTTCAGACAATTGTGGTGGGCTATAGTAGGGTTCAAACAATTGTGGTGGGCTATAGTAGGGTTCAAACAATTGTGGTGGGCTATAGTACGGTTCAAATAATTGTGGTGGGCTACAGTTGGGTTCAGACAATTGTAGGCTATAGTTGGGTTCACACAATTATGGTGGGCTACAGCAGAATTCAGACAATTCTTTTAGGCGACAAATGGGTTCAAACAATTCTTTCAGGCTACAAATGGGTTCAAACTATTCTTTCAGGCTACAAATGGGTTCAAACTATTCTTTCAGGCTACAAATGGGTTCAAATTATTCTTTCAGGCTACAAATGGATTCAAACTATTCTTTCAGGCTACAAATGGGTTCAAACTATTCTTTCAGGCTACAGCTGGGTTCAGACAATTGTGGTGGGCTATAGTTGGGTTCAAAGTTCAGCTGAACATCATAACTTGCCTGCAAGCTGTAAGTTATCATGATAAAAACAGCATCCACTACATAATTACCATAATAACAGACAAATGTTCACATCATGGTGGCTCCTTGTACTTCAAACACAGCTTCTGAGTGTATGCAGTGTTCAATACCTGTCAAGTCATGTCACTTCACAGTTGTACTCTGGCAAAAGACAGGATAAGCTGCATGTCACATTAAACATTTCTGGAACTTTACACATTCACATGATGCCATTAAATAAATAAAAACAGTGGCTTTTATCACAGCTTCTCCTGACACACCAGCGTGCTTATATTGTCAACATTTACACTGTATTATAACACAGTCTGGTTTGAGTCGTGTTCAAAGCCACTGTAAAATATCTGATAGAGGCGCAGGGCTGCACTATTTTGTAGCAATGCAGCAGATCTATAGAAAAAAAAACACACACCATATATTGTTAGACGAATTGCTTACTATGGTAATTAAAGGAGCATTCTGGGTTGAAACTAGCATTTTTTGTTACTTGTAATATTCTGTAGGGCTGCATTGCACCCTTCTGCTTTATTGGTTTCACAATGAATGAATCATTTTGTATCATTATATCAGGGTTATCTCACTACGATGCCCATTATGCAGTTCTAAAATATGTCATACAGTGGGGCATGACATACATAGTGGTGAAAAATTTCCACCCCAAATCACTTTTTAAAAGTTCCTTCCAGCTTTACGATGTTACGATGTCAGACTGCTGTTGAAGTATTTGGGTTCTTTCGGTTTCAGGTGAAAAGTTATGCTGCTTGCTGGTTTGCTGCCCTGAGGCACTCTAACCCAATGACTGAGCTCTAAAAGGAGACCCCACCAGACACACAAACTGGCCCAGTTTTACCAGGAGAGTGAGAACTACCCTTTGAGACTAACTCACTTATGAAATAGTAATATATTCTTGGCAGCCTCTAGCCACCATTTGGACCCATTTAGAGTCTTTGAAATGGTATTAATAATAATTGTCTGAGCAATCCCTTTCCAAACATCAGTTCAGGAGTCTAAAATCCTTGATCATCCACTATGTAATGTTCCAGTCTTCTTCTTGTTTTTTGGCTTTTTGTAACGTTCTGTCTTCTGGCTCTGTCTTCTGTTTTCTTGTCCATATTGTTGTTTACATTCTCCACGAGCCTTTGCTTAGGTGTCTGTTCCATATGAGTCTGTTTTGGTCCTAGCCACGCCCGTTCACTTGTGTCTATCCTTGTTATCCCGTTCACTTGTGTCTATCCTGTCTCCGCCCCTGCCCACGTGTTCTCATTTCCTTCATTAGTTTAAATACCTCTGTTTGTAGATTCTTTGTGAATCTCTTGTCATGCTGATCTTTGTAAAATTTGCTTCTGGAACTTGGTTATGATCATTTCTATTTGTGCTGAGTCTCTTGTTTATGTTAAACCTGTTTATTATCCACTTTGTTTCTGTGGTGCTCCTGTTCTTGTTCCCTCACAACATCACACAAGATATGTGTTTACCCATTGTTGTCACGTTCCGCCTCCCTTCTCTCCTTCTCCAGGCACATGGGACAGGCACATACACACCATGGGTAGTTGAAGTGCTTCATTTTTATTTTCTACCAAACTCAAAACCAAAAACTGGCATGAGAGCCAGACTCAAATACTATAACTTCTTTAGCAAAAGGAGACCAGAGTAAACAAAGGCTAAAGCGAGGGTTGACCGACAACACAGGTTGGTCACAACCCAAACTAAATACAAAACCCAAAACCCCAAACACATACACTTACTCCTGAATACACCAGCAGCTGAAACTCATAAGTCAGACAAACTCAGGATATCAAAATAAAAGACACAAAGCCAAAAAACCCCAAACTAAATTGAGCGACCCCTGGTGGTCGCTGTCGGGACCTGACAATTTCTAATTCTTTTAATAAGGTGTGTGCTGAACATTTCATGCGATATTTAAGCTGGAAGATCTCACACAGAACTCTTGAGAATTATAACAAGACTACAAATTTAGTTGTGTTTAAGCGATATGATTATTGCTTAAATATATTCTGAAAAATGCTAATACCCTATGGCACAATTGCTTGGAAGGGGAATCATGCTGAGAGACCAGGCCTCCTGTAATCTTTATTAGGCCCCCCATATAGACACTGACACAACTCTTTACCCATCGATCACAGAAACATTTGATTTCCTAACAACCTGCTTTACCATCAACATGTTCCATCAACACTCTACCTACAGCAATGATGTCTATTTATCTGCCACTTATACATAATGCATGGGAGTTGTTTTCAAATGGTTCCTTCATGACCTGCAACTTGAAATATTTATTATTTATCCTTTACTGTAAGCAGTGGGCAGCAAGGTGGTGCAAGTTTCTGTCAGGTTTCCATTTCCACCAGGATTTCTAGTTTCTTCCCGAAGTTATGTAATTCTGGTGGATCAGAGCTGAGATGCCCTTTTCAAAATCAGCCACCAATGTGTGCAAAGATTCTTATGGTTTGTTTTTTCTTTGTTTCTGTTGTAGCACTGATTGCAAATAACGCTCCCTTGGGGGACTCTGACTTACTGTGGTGAAATGGATTAAATTCCACTTAAATTCTGTTTTTTATTCGCTGTCAAAATGGCACATTTGGGACTGAATATTTTTCAGAGGTATTGTGTTTATCTCCGTGCAACAATTCAATTCAATTCAATTTTATTTATATAGCGCTTTTTACAACCAGGTTGTCACAAAGCAGCTTTACAAAGTCAAAGTTCGAGCGCCAAGTGAGTAAGCCAAAGGCGAAGAAAAACTCCCTCGGCTGGAGGAAGAAACCTCAGGAGGAACCAAGACTCAAAAGGGTAACCCGTCCTCCTCAGGTCAACCCAGAGAGAAAGGAACGACAATCTTTATGGGGATAAATAACAAGACAAGGCCTTAGTGAACAACATTATAGACAGATAGGCCCTCTATGGCTAATAGAGTTGGTTTTCATTTAGTGTCCAGAGAGGTAAATATTGTTGGAAGAGAAACTGAGAGTCCATAGTTCATAAACATCAGGATCAGGAGCAACAATCACTGCCAGAGCTTTAGGCAGCAGTTGCCCCAGCTTGGGGAAGGGCCCGGGTGGAGCTGGGATCGGTCAAGGGCAGTTTCCCATGGAGATCACTCCAGCAGATGTGCAGCAGTTTCCCAGAGGAGAGAGTTAGTTCTGTTTAAATTTGCAGAGGATTGTATCTGTGAAGAATGCAAGTTATAACTCGGCATATCTAGCTAGAGCAGCCTAGCTAGAAAAGGCAGAACCAAGAGGTATGATGGGCGTGAGAGCGCCCCGAGACACCGGCGCACCTCCACTCCACCGTCACAAACCTGAGTGAACGTG
>JBBPCX010068911.1:0-11794 GCA_037974365.1 Hydrocynus forskahlii
AGAGAGAGACAGAGAGAGAGAGAGAGAGAGAGAGAGAGACAGACAGAGAGAGAGAGAGAGAGAGAGAGAGAGAGAGCACTTGTATTCCAGACAAGATAAAGCTGAGGAGTCTGTGCTAAAACTGTTCTCTGATGCTCTCCTGGCTTTTACAACCCTCTGGAGTGCTGAATGTCTTCTCACGAGCTCCTCTCCCGCTTCCTCTCAGGGTTTGGGCCCGAACAGTTGGCGACGATCGCGCCGAGCTATTCCCAGCCATGCTTCCTCCTAAATAGGCCGCATCAGAGAAAACATGACTTTTCACTATTTTAATAAATGGAGTCCTGCTGCCTTTATTATTAATGGCGTCCCGGCGCACTTTTCAGTTTCGGTTTGTGCAGAGCAACGTGGGTAATTTGTATTCGGCCGCACGTGCACGGCCGCGAGCTTTTCTGCTGTCAGGTATGCAGAGCCAGGTAAAATTTTAATGTTTATCAGGGCATTCCTGACCTCCGCGGTGCCCGGTGGTTATCCAGAAAATAAACACCGCAGAGAGGGTCAGTCAATCCGTGTCCAAATCATTATAGTATAAGAAAGAAGCAGAGAAACATAGAAAGAAACAAAGAAATAGAAATAGGTAACTAACATATACCGATTACATGAAGATTCCATTAATTTTGAAGATTCCATTAAAGATTAAAAAAACACAGTTATATATATATATATTAGGGCTGGGCACGTTAACGCTTTATTATCGCGTTAATGCATTATTTACTTAACGCCGACAATTATTTTAGTGCATATTAACACAGGTTTTTTTTAAAAAATCCTTTTATTTTGAAAGGTTTTTTGGGCTCGTGAGTGCGTGCAGCACGCAGCTCTACATCTCGGCTGGTTTTCGCAGAGGTTAGATGTCACATTACAGTATAGACAAAAGTATTGGGACGCCTGGCCATTACACCAACAGGGACACTGCATTCAGATACACAGAAAATAAAAGTGTGCCATACACTACCTTTAAATTAATTAGTTTAACTATTTCATTTTGGGTATAACAATGTGATTAATCGTGATTAAAAATGTTAATCGTTGCCCAGCATTTATATTTACATATATATATATATATATGTATATACTGCTCAAAAAATTAAAGGGAACACTTAAACAGTCATGCAGTCAAGTGTTCCCTTTAATTCTGAAAGCCCCCAAAGGCTGCAACACCACTAAGCAAGAGGCATCACACCATGAAGATCAAGAAACTCTCCAAACAAGTCAGGGACAAAGTTGTTGAGAAGCACTAGCCAAAATGTTAAGCAATGACTGTTTAGTACAATGTGCAGAGGAGAAGTAGGTGTATTTATCAGAGCTGTCGCTATCATTTATATCAGAAATCCAGTAGCTAGCAATTATTTTGAGTATTAATTTAGAATACGTAATATCTCCATGAGTGAGATCCTGCTGATGTAGATTTCCTCCCTTTCAGTGATGCAAACAAAATCTATTTGAGTCTATCCTGTTATGGGGAGTGTTCAAACTGCTGAATACAGCTTTATAATGCCCGGCAGATACTGTGCATTATCCAAATGCCAAAATCAGTTAATCAGTTAATTTTTCATCACGTAATCAATTGTAATTTAGTAGTCTTGAGTACACGGTACTCATTTTCACGAAGAAATGTAACTTAAACTCATTTAACCAGGGGAGTCTCTCGAGCACATCACTGGGACTATATACTACCACTGCGCTTTAGGTGCGGAGCACCTGAGGACAGAAGCTGTGTTCCTGAGGAAAAGGTTTTAATGATAAAGCGCCAGCATGTTCTATGCATGGCACAGTTATGATCCGCCTCTGCATGACAAACAGCCACTGGCTGGTTTAAGAAGTGTAAACTCCTGGGCCCCAGAGGGTGCCTCTGGCAATAAAAGTGTGTGTGTGTGTGTGTGTGTGTGTGTGTGTGTGTGTGTGTGTGTGTGAATGTGAGTGTGAGTCTGTGAGTGTGTGGAAGGGAGTTGAGTTATTGTGTGCTCTTTCATTAAGTGTGCGTCTGTGTGTCTGAGAGTGACAAGGGAGATGGAGCGATTGGTAGTGTATACAGAGCCGCGACGGGTCCTGATGCCTCTTACAGCACAAAGATAATCCACCCAGACACGAGAGGACAGAAACCAATATTTGTGTATAAATTATCTCCATTTGCTGACATGCACTTGTTCCTGCATTTATGAGCACATTACCTGCAAACAAACATCAGGCCTGTTTATAAGTCTCGTAGGTAGGCAACTGAAAATCAATCTATTTTTTATTTTTGGGCTGTCACTCCGTTAAGAGTTTTTTCGCAAGTCTGAGCTAGGGCTGAAATGATTATTCGAGTAGCTCGTATAATTCGATTACCAAAAAAAAAAATTAGGCTTCGTTTAATTTATGTCACCGATGTCCATCTATTTAAAATGTCTCTGCTATCATATCACTCCCGCGGTGTAGACACTGCGCAGCTCTGGTATCACTGTTTCACATGGACTGTTGTAACTGAAGCGCATTTCAAAAGATTTAAGACGGCGCGTTTACTTTGCTCTCTGTGGAAATGGTGGAAAATGAAGATCCCGGTATGCGTAAAAGGCAGAAAATATCTGTAGTGTGGGACCATTTGGCGGACAACCTAGTGCAGTGTAGCCGCCGGTGCTCAGCGTCTTAGTGTGTTTGTACTGTTTTTAGTCACTAATTATAACTTAGTAGTGAGTTAACTTAACGTTTTGGACGATTATTAAACTATTTCCATCGGTCTACAACGTCATCAGCTCACAGACGAGAGACGACTGGTCCGATAAACAGTAAGTTACAGTGTGGAGTTTGGCGAGTCCCTTCTCCGCACAGAGTGTGGCATGTTTAGGCCCTCTCTCCGTCACTAGCACTAGTGTAAAGTTTACTTGTGTAAAGTGTACGTTAGTTACGGATCTGACGGAGAAGGTTTCAGAGTTAGAGGAGCGATAGGAGACGAGAGTCAGGTGTGCTGCTAGCCAGTCCGGGAGCCTTAGGGGAGATAACTCACCCCGACTCCGGCTGTAGAGCCCCCGCAGCAGGGCAGTTGGGCTCCGGTTCCCTGGGAAGGAAAGCTTCATGCTTGGTCTTGTTGGAAAGGTCTCCTGGAGAACTGTCAGCCTGTGGAGTTTGAAGTGTCTGAGTGCTTGCCCTGCAGAGCAACGCGGTTCGGAATGTCTGTGCTTATTTTAAGAGGTCTTTCATGTTGCATAACACACTATTGATATAGTTTTTTAAAAACACAAAAGTATGATTTATCTGATTACTCGATTAATCTTTGAAAAAATCAACAGAATACTTGATTCCAAAAATATTCGATGGTTGCAGCCCTAGTCTGAACCAAGGTTTATGTTTGAGTTACATTGTCTTCATTTGACCCGGTTCGTTTTGGTTTCATATTGCAATTTGACAAGCATACTAAAGAAATTGCGAGACACACCTATGTAATCACCAAACGTGGGCTGTGCCTCCATGTACTTGACAGTGATACACTCAAAAACTCTCCTCATTTGACAATGCACCACTTTTTTGGATGGCAACTTGCACCTTTATTTGCTTTATTTCAGGTGGTCCCATAATCTCTTATCCTCTCTCTATCATCCAACTAATTTTTATGGCTTTTTTTCCCAGTTAACTTCAGACCAAATTACAATGAAATATTTGGTATTCTCTTGTCCCATTTTAACTTCTCTTTTAGTTCTTTTTCTTCTTCTGTTGTTTAATAGGTGAAAATAGCCAGCCTCAACTTGCAACGGTTAGAGGCCGCTATTTGTTGGGACTTTTATTGTGACATGCCTGAGCACACCGGTCTTGAGTTTGTTTATTTTATTTGTTTCAGCTGACTGGTGTGCTCAGTGAATTGACTTTGAGTTCCCATTGGTTTACTATGTTCAGTATTTTGTATTTAGGTTCTTTTGTGTGGGACCTTAATTGTCGGTCCACAGTCCATCATGCTACAGTCAGTTAGTCATTCTGGTTTATTTAGATGCTCCAGTCTCCTTTGTTCTCATTTTGAGTTTGCTTAGGCTCTCGTGTCTGTTTTTAGTATTGAAAATAAAAAGTATTAAAATATGGAAGTCCGCCTTTGCGCCTGTCCTCATTGCCGAGAGACGGAGCTACGTGACACAACTCCCTGTAATTCATCCAAGACTCCAAACCAGCAAAAAAGTGTTACAAGTGTTACATGCTGTGCCTTCCACAATATGAAATTGCTACCAATTTCTGCTTGGTTCATCATCCACATTGCTTGCAATCCTTGACATTTAACTCAGTATTTATTGGACCTGTTCCACACCGAAACACTTTTAATGTAATACATTGCTTGATGAATTACATCCATTGCTGTTTCACATTGTTGTGTGGCATTGTTGTGTGGTTTCTTGGGCAAGCACTTTCTGTTCTCTAAAGAACCATGTTTGAAACAGAGATCAGTGTTCAGTGTGATTGTGCACTGCAGTAACGGTAATGGAAGCTTTCTCCCTCTTGAATTACTAATCTTGTCACTGGGCCTGGTAGCTCAACACATTTGAGAGCATAACATGAATCTTTTGACTTTACACCACCAGTAGTATGCAGTCCATATTCAGTCCGACGGGTCTGTGCCATTCTGTTTTGGTGTGAAAGCAATCTCATACCCTCCAGCAATTCTTCAATGTGAAGAATTCCCTCCAGCACTCCTGGCCATGGACAAAACACGGGGGGGGGGTGCTTGGACTGATTCCAGCTGTATGATTCATCATATTGTAGAGCTGCAAAATATGGATATTTATGGAGAACAGTCACTATCTCGTTATGAAAAATCCCCCTCCTCACTTGTATGAGGGGGGGAAAAGATCACTCGTACAACAGTAGTTTTAATCAGCAAGACAAAAGACATACAGCCATGCTTTCCCATAGTTGCTAGAGAGAGCACTTTTGGTTTTGCACTCTCTAGCTGGGAACAAGTGTTCATGTGCAACACTAAGGTGGCAGCACTGCAGTGAAGAATAGTCATGGTTACTGCTTCTGATCTAAAATATGCCTCACTTAGCAATGAGGAATGTAACAATGCATCAAAATATCCTGATATTGCAATGCAAAAAATTGACAATATGCGTCATGAACATGTGACACCACATTGTGGAGATTAAGCCAGTTTCTGTATGTAACATTTCTGGCCTGTCAAACCTTGAGACAAAAACAAAACTAAAGTGAAACACTTGGTTTATTACGTTGCGCTACAACAGAATACTGCACATGAATACAGTCTTCTTTTTTTCATTTTAGTTTAATTCTAAACATTGTGAGACCAGTTCATTGTTTTCAGTCTCGCTTTGTTCAATATATTGTGAGCGAATTGAACCATGAGTCCTGAATGGCAGTGATGTGTCCATTGCGGTGCTGCAGTGAGTGTTTCGGTCTTAACACAGGACGCAAATCTGACACTAGGTGAGACAATTCGTTATCTGGGATGGATATGGTGAGAGATTCCTCAAGTTAGTTGGTCATTAAGGGTAGAGCACGAGTTCATAACCCTGTGTGTACTCATGCTCCTTTAGCAGAAAGGTTTGGGAGGGTTTAAATGGGTTACTTTTGTTGTAGGTATTTAACTTGTTGTACTGATGTACTAGGCAGCCAAGCTATGCACATGTTTCTCCTGTTTGAGTAAAACAGACAAAAAGTACGAGCTAATGAGTACATAATGCTTTTATAAACATGTCAACATTTTATTCTGGATGCCTCTCCACTCCCTTCACAAAGGCCTTGGATGATTTAATCAGAAACAGAAAACTTTACTGATCATTTTATCAGAGGAAATTGTCAATCAGACTCAACCCGTCTGTCAACCATGCAGGTCACAAACATACCTGTCAATCACAAAATCACAGATTTGTAATGAATTGTCTTCTTATTCAAGCACACAACCCTCATAAACTTTGTTCTAAAACGGATCTCAAACCAAATGAGGCATGACAGACATGTTTTATTTTCTGTGTTTGCTGTGGCATCCAGTGATGCATGGTATTCTGAAATCAGCTCAACTTTTCTTACTGTGCCTCAAGTCTAATTTTTGCTGTTTGCTGTGCAACAAACCCTCACACATTTTACCCCTCTACAAAAGAATGGGAATTAAATTTCTGATAATACATAATATTGCCCTGACAGAGTATTGAATTCCAGTCTGCTACACGGAGTACAGTGGTGTTGCCCACTACACTACATGACGATATCTTGTGAGACAACATAATTAGAAAGACATTTAGACTTATTTGCATTTTGCAGCCTTCTGCCATATCAGTATTACAAAGGCCAATATCATGATTGTCAAACCACACCCCTATGGTACTTTATGACATGCCACCAGAGCACAACTTGGAAGTGCATGATCAATACATATCATTATACTAACCTCACTTCTATCTGCGGTCAGACAGTTATAGTGCACTGCTAGCATTACAGTCTATTACTGAATTGCTGTCTCTGCTACCATCACTGTGCTTCCCTCCAGTGACATGGCCTCTGTTCTGCTGTGGCTTATCACAGTGCTGCTGTGATCGACCTCCTTTTTTTTCTTCCTTATGTATCTGGTAATCTCCATAGTTGTGACACTACAAGCATGCACTGGCCCAGGTATTAGCTCCCTGCATGTAAGGTCATTTTGGGTTCACAGTATTGAGATAAGGGGGCTGAATCTGGTTGAAGATCATCCACTGAAGGGACATAAAGGCGGTGTTCAGGTATGGCAGAGTGCAGCAGCTGCCAAGTGGAAAAATGAGCCAGATGCTCATTAAAGCTGACCTGGGATCAGATTACCTCGCTAAAATTCTAAGTCTACAACAAGGGGCATTCCATAGGGCTGCTGTGAAACAGCAAGGAAATCTTATGCCTTCAGAATAATGAGAGAAAGTTGTGAGAGGTCATACCATGAATGTAGAAAAGCTGGCTGCGCTGCATTTAGATTACAAGGCGAGTGTGTGCTTGACTACCTTTCAGCATCAGGACAGGTAGAGCTAAACACATTCTGATCACAAACACGCTTACACTTGTGCTTATACGGACACCATCCGCATTTTAATGCCAAATGTAAACAGAGCCTTGGGTTCTCCGCTATCCTTCTTGAAAAGCAATCCTGAAAGGATGAGTTTTACACATTCACAGTTTCACACAGGGCTGAAAAATTCATGAAAGTGAATAGCACACTCAAAGAAACCAGCAACTTCCATTGGATGTGTTTTTGACTCAGCAGGGTACCTGTTCTGTTCTGTATCTCAGAACCTAACATATTTGACATATGCTGAAAACAAATTAAATAAGTATAAAATAATAATAAGCTATGTTTTCTACTGAAGAACAAAAACTGACTAAAAAAGAAACCAAAATAACCGGACACTTCTTTCATATGGCTAATTAGCACATTGACTTGTTAGCTATTTTAAGGTATTGGTTGGTATTAGTACTAATAGTACTATAACAATTAGTAACTGTACTATTTTGTGCTCTCACACTCATATAAATGTGTACATGTACATGTTTATATATTTTCATGCAGATTGTTCTATTTTTTCTTATGAAAGTGAGAACTGACACATTAGCCACATTATCTTGCTTACTCTAGTTAGCTATGATAATGGGAGCAGAGCTATTCTCTCCAGTCACGCAAATATCTAGTCACACAGAATTGTGTGTGGAATCAAACAAAGGTACATTTGTCTTGCATTTTGTGTGGAAATGTGAGGCTTGGGAAATGCTAGGAGTGTTATCTTTGTACATCACTTACCTTAATACTTTATTTACAAAGGAAAGAAAAATAGCAACTGACACATCAACACACCACTCTAATGCCCTTATTGGTGACAAAATAGTAATTGGTGACTTTATTCTCTCCTGGAAAATGTCATTAACACCAGCTGCATCCTCCTCAAGTACCATGTGAGGACCTGGAGTACCAAAAACCATAAAATGGCTGCAGCTACTGCAGTGGTGGTCTTTAGAAGAAGAACAGTTCCAATTTTGTCATTTTGCTACATGTGACAGTACCTGTGTGCCCTACCTGTGGGTTTGCTGCTGCAGTAGCTTTGGATGAAGCTCCATCACATGATTAGTGTTGATAAATGTCCACTGGGCCTAATGCAGGAGGACTGTACTGCTCATGATCGCAGGAACATAGCATGTGAATGCATTTAGAGCTTGAGGGCAGTTCTCTATAAAAGCTACAAACCAGATAGCCACAGCTACCGAGCGGTCTATATGTGCCATGCATCATTTTTGAGTTTTTGAGATGACCACATTTCTGAATAGAAAACCAGAAATATATCCAGTTCAGCAGATATTCATTAAAATATCCAACATTTTTATTTAAGAAATAAAAAAGGGTGACAGTTCCAGTATCATATATTTTCACCATAGTAACTGAGTCCTTTTTGAGTAACGTATTAAGTAACTTTGCAAAGCAAATCAAAAGGGAGCCCACCATCTTCACCTTTCTTCCTCTTTCTCCTTTAACAGACTGTTTTTTCAGGCCATGACAACACATTTGTGGTGATCCCCTTGACCCTTGCTAGTTTCAGATCGAAGTTTACACAGAATTTTTCTTCAGAATATACAAGCTAGTGGTTACTAGTAGAGTAAGCGAGTGGCCAGTCCCTTCTGTTTGCTCGAACAAGGACAATGCAAAACGTCTGCCCATCTGCTCTACTGCCTGATGTGTCTTTCTGGTCTACTTTTAAATCACAGTTAAAAGCGAATCATTTCAAGGGACAGTTCCAGACAGCTACAAGCCACTAAAAGAGGGGATTTGTCCTTGAACAACAAGGAAATTTGGTCACCCTATTGTAATTCAAATATGGTTACAACCGTATTTGAGAGGTTTTGCACTCAAGACAAGAAACAGCACATTGTAACAGCAAGTTTTTTTTAAAGGCTTGATTACAATGAGGGTCATAGGAACCAGGCGTCATAACAGGTGCATCACAAATATAGATATTTTATTTCCTTTATTTCCTTATGTCTCCTTTATGACAACTCCTTTATAACCTAACTCTTCTGAGTTTTATATAATCTGTATACAAGATACATTGGGCAGCAACTGAATTTTACATCCCTGTGCAAAAGTTTGGACATCCCTGGTCATATGAAATATATATTGTTGACTTAAAAAATGTGCACATCTTTAACAGGGCAAAAAACAGAACTACTAAAAAACTTATATATTAAAATTAAAATGTGTATTCTCTGTAGACAGTGTATACTTATTTTCACCTCAAGAAGATATGTCATTGGGGGTCGACAGACAATGCCTGTGGTGGGCCAGGTACCAAAAGCCAAAACTAAATAAAGATGGTTTTCAAATTGGGTGAAAAATGTATTTTGTAAAATTTCACTATAATTTATTCCTCAAACATTTGTTACTAAAATACAATTTCATAAGGAACATCTGTTTATGCCCTGTAAAAGATGTGTACATTTTTTAAGTCAACAATATACATTTCATATGACCAGGGATGTCCAAACTTTTGCACAGGGATGTAAAATTGAAGTTGTGTATGGCATTAAAACAGGTTTGCTCTCTCTAGCTGAAACAACAGAACAGTCCAAAGTGACTTTTGCTACTTTGACTTACACTGAAAGCTACCAAATATCTTTCCTTGTCCTGTAAAGTTATGTTATTGAAGATCATGGGGTTTGTTGTGACAGTGACAATATGTAGTTTCTGCATTCTGAAATTGCGTCAGATGTCATTTTCCTCATGTAGTCTTTACATTTTTAATGCTTGCATGACATCTGTGAAGAGCAGGCCTGGCCCATACAGGCTGTGTGGTGCCTTTCACGAACTGCGGTGCCGAGTGCTCCAGGCTTCTAATGTTACAGAGAAATAAAAGATGGTGAGTTATCTCCATGCATTTTGCTTAGCAGCCACAACTGAAGCACATGAAGTTGAAAGCAAAATATGGGATTCAAAATGCAGCCAAGTGTGTGTGTGGGAGTATTATGCGCTGTCCTTCACAGGCAGTGAATGGCTTTTCAGCTCTTGCGTTGGCAAGCCTGCCGTTGAATGCACGCGCCTAAAAATAACGAAAGGCCAGAACGACACTGGGAACTGTGGGTGGAGTTCAGGTGACGTCAGACTGTGAAGACACCCCTAATGCATTGCACTGCATTCTGATTACACACTGAGCTTCATTTACATAACACTTTAAAAACAAATACCAAAATCAGTCCCCTTACAGGTGATCAACGGATGCTTCAAGTGTTAACATACTGTCTGGTGAAGCTCAGTGGATTATGAACAGTATAAGGTTTAGAATTAGGTTTAAGTTTTGGGTTAAAGTAAGGTTTGGGTTAAAGTTAAGTTTAATGTTTAGCCTACAGTCCACTAAAACCTCCACTGGAACAAAAGTGTTCCACCGGAATTCCACTGCACATAAATAAATTCAGCATATGCCCATTGGCTTCTCGTGGCTTTGTGTTTGAAGTCAACAGGTTTTATATATTGGTCCAGGAAAATATGTCAACATTATTGTCTGGCCTCATCGACCATACTCTACAGGTGTGTCAGACATAGACTAGGCTGGAGAATGGCTTTATTAAATCTAAGTACATTGGTGACAGAATCAGAGTGTACTAGCTGTTGCAATGGGTTGTGTAGAAACCTATCACATGATTAGAGTCAATAGAATTCCACTGGGCCTAATGCAAGAGGATTGTGGTTCTCACAATCCCTCTCTGAGGAGAGGAGGTGAGACAGAGAGAAATGACTGTTGGGAAGTCAGTGTCTGAGAAAGTTTGCACTAAAGAGAGAGAGGAGAAAGTGGGTTGTTAGGGTGGAGGGAAAGGGGGGGTTGTTGATGTCAGGGGTGAGTGAGACAGAGGAAGAGAGTGAGAGTGAAAGCACTGGGGAGCACATGAAGCAAAGCGCATGAAGAAGAAACCCTCACCTCCACCGATCCACAAAATAAATAAATAAACAACAGTCTTTTTGGATCCACTGAACTTCTTCATATATCCTTAGTCTAACCTCTAGCATCCTTTATATGCTCTGAGGTAGACAGAGCAAGCTGCCATAATATTAAAACCACTGCAGTGAAGAGTAGTACAGACTGGTGAAAATGTTCATGCTGGTTATGATGGGAAGGTGTCAGAACCCACAGCGAATCGCAGCTTAGTGAGTTTGGACAGCGTAGCCACAGACCAGTCAGATGATAAAGAACAGAAGCGCTACACTAGGACCCTTTACAGAGGTAAACATTCAGGAAAGGCTGTTATGAGGTTTAATGCTATTACTTACCAAAATATGGCCAGAATTCTGTAGGGGCGCTTTATAAACATATTTTTGGCTAAATTTGGGTGTGGTACCAATGGATTTTGTGTTAGCATAGCAAAATCACTCTCTGTCCATACATAATTGTGCCGTAACGTTCCATAATCTTTCACGATATATTGCACAGTAGTGCTCGTAACCAAGCGGGACACAGCATGAAGTGTTTTCTGTTCAACCCCGTCCTCAACCTACATGCGAACATGTTTTGCAGTGAGTCATGGCCAAACAGCTGCACGTCCCCAGAGCTTTTCTGTTCACGCAACGTACCATGTGTAATAATGCTAATGAACGTGTGAGCTAGCTAGGCTGGGCTATTAATATCTGCCCACCAGGGCTGACTCATTAAACAAGTTCATCTCTAGCTCAGTGGAGCACAGTCTCCACTCATCAGATGGAGCCATTTTGTTTTAGCCTGTCAAGCGTGTAATGGACCACAGCCTTGTATCAAAAACTCCTCTCTCTCTATCTCCCTCTCTCTCTCTCTCTCTC
>JBBPCX010068912.1:0-11793 GCA_037974365.1 Hydrocynus forskahlii
TATACATACAAATAAAGTGACAATTGTCACACATGAAGACACCACACAGTGTGTGAAATTCTTTCTCTGCGTTTAACACATTCACCAAGTGAAGCAGCAAGCGGCCAGGAACACTGCGCCTGGGGAGCAGCATGTGAGGATGGTGCTTTGCTCAAGGGTACCTCAGTGGTGTCACTGGCAGTACTGGGATTGGAACCCAGCAGGCCACTAGCTCCACTAACACCGTTTTAAAAATATTTTATATTCAGTAAATAAACAGTAATTGTGTAATTCAACATTAAACTGTTTTCTCAGTAGAATTTGTACTTATTTGACGAGGAGGAGCCAAGTGTTTGCATGCAGCTGTACATACAGGTACCCCTTATGGTCTGATGCACCTCAATCCACTGTAGCCCAATACCATCTAATGGAGACATTGCTTTCAGTTGTGCATGTCTGAGGGATGATATGTAAATGAAGCTGGTGTAAAGGTCAGGAACAGTGTGAGTACAGAGGGGATTGCCATTTACAAAGGCAAGAAATCAATCTGGTGCTTTTGCAAAAAGACTCACACCCCTGAACCCGTCTCACTTATCAGAAGTGGAGTTTGATTTGTTTCTCAGCTTACAGGTCTATTCATCCACCCACAGCCACCCACACAGCTGAAACGAGGGCCTAGTATCTCTGCTGAGCTGTCAGTATGAGATACTAGGCAGTTTATGTCACATGCAAAGTCATTACATATGTAAATATTTTAGCTTCTGTCATGACAATTATCAGTAACGGCAACATGACACATTAATGGGCATAATCAGTTATGATAATATGACATACATTTTCCATGATATGTTTTTGACATTGTTGTCAGTGTTTTGTACCAGAGTTCACACTGAACAAGTTCTTACACTGTCAGTCAGCAGGTTTCCGTTCACAACAATGTTTCAGTATTAGTCTGAGTGAGACTGATACTCTGACTAAGACATGGCCATGTAAACAACATGATTCGTTATAGTCAACCAAATCTTAACTCTAAACTCCAGATTAAACTGTAGGGAACTCAAACACAGACAGACTGAGATGTTTCATGAAGGGGGTGTACTTTTATCAAGTCAGGCTAAGTACTTATAGCACCCCCTTCTGGACAGTTCTCCAAGTAAGGTTCGTGGTGTGCTTCCTATCTGAACAAACATTAAATAATTTTGTTTTTACCATGTGTAATTTCTAAAAAAGCACAGTTGGCAACGAATACTGGGTGCTCCAGACAGCTTAACTCTTCTATGCCAGAACCAAAAAGATTGCTAAGCACCGTTCCATACACACCCCGGCATTAATGGGGCTCCGGTGGAGAGGAGGGACCTAATGTGGTCACAAGCACGCCCAATCTCAGCTCGTCAGACTAGGCAGAGTCTCTCCTGCCATCCCTGCAGAATATCTGCACCAAGTGGTGTAGGACCAATAAAAATCATTCGTGACCCACTCATCCCAGGTACAGACTGTTGTGACCCACTCATCCTAGTAACAGACTGTTGTGACCCACTCATCCCAGGTACAGACTGTTATGACCCCACTCATCCCAGGAACAGACTGTTATGACCCACTCATCCCAGGTACAGACTGTTATGACCCCACTCATCCCAGGTACAGACCATTATGACCCCACTCATCCCAGTAACAGACTGTTATGACCCCACTCATCCCAGGTACAGACTGTTATGACCCCACTCATCCCAGTAACAGACTGTTATGACCCCACTCATCCCAGTAACAGACTGTTATGATCCACTCATCTCAGTAACAGACTGTTATGACCCACTCATCCCAGGTACAGACTGTTATGATCCACTCATCCCAGTAACAGACTGTTATGACCCCACTCATCTCAGTAACAGACTGTTATGATCCACTCATCTCAGTAACAGACTGTTATGACCCCACTCATCCCAGGTACAGACTGTTATGACCCACTCATCCCAGGTACAGACTGTTATGATCCACTCATCCCAGGTACAGACTGTTATGACCCCACTCATCTCAGTAACAGACTGTTATGATCCACTCATCTCAGTAACAGACTGTTATGACCCCACTCATCCCAGGTACAGACTGTTATGACCCCACTCATCCCAGGTACGGACTGTTATGACCCACTCATCTCAGTAACAGACTGTTGTGACCCACTCATCCCAGTAACAGACTGTCATGACCCACTCATCCCAGTAACAGACTGTCATGACCCACTCATCCCAGCAACAGACTGTTATGACCCCACTCATCCCAGGAACAGACTGTTATGAGGGAAAAAATCAGAGGGAAAAAATCTCTTTTCACTTACATCACCCTGCATGTACTTCCTTCCATAATTGAATTTTTAAAAAATACACTTTATGCCAAAATGCTTGTAATCTCAAAGCCTTAAAACGATCATAAAACTGTCTCGGCGTTGGACGTATTCATTACTTTCTGTGAGAGAGCTGGACACGTCTGGTTCCATTCAGTACCACTTTGAGCTATTCTGACTCGACACGTTTGTCTAGAACGGAACATCTTACATAGAACCACTTTAAACTACTTTATATTAACCAAAGCCAATAGAAAGACCAAGAACATCGCCAGAAGAGACATTTCTCAAAGGAGGATTTTCGCTATACAATTTTAGTCAAGTAGGTTTTATGGTCGTTTCAACCATATGAACACACAGAGCACAGTGAAACCTAACAAGGTCCCTCCAGGACCACGGAGCAACACAAGAACAGGAACAGAGCAGAACACAACAAGTGCAGACAGGACAGGACAGGAGGGACTGCAAGAAAAACACAAGAGCACAAAGAGCACAAGAACAACTGGACATGACAACATTTAGTGCAGTCGACAGTAGTTACAGTCCAAGTTTGAATAAATACAGTACTTTGACAGGTACAGCAGTAAAAAATGTGTGCAAAAAATGCAGAACAGAGGTAGACAGCAATAAATATAATAGTGCAAATACAGCAGCAACAGGACGGAGAACGTGCAGTGTAATAAATATAAGCGTATTTATAGAGATAATTAAAGTCTGAGTAGTTCAGTGGGGGTGTTTGGTGGTGTGTGTGTGTGTGTGTGTGTGTGCTGGTGGTGTGTATGTGTGTGGGCGGGGGGCGGGTACAGTTTATGTTTCAGTCCAGTTCAAGCCCGGAATAAAACCTGTCCATCAGGAGAGGAAGTTTAGCCGCATTCCTGCTGTGCAGTTCTCACTCTTGGCCCAGATTGTGCTTCTAACCTTCTGATCCCAGATCTGTGAGAAGCTTCCTGCTCTTTCAGGCTTGTTTGTTTACAATCCGAGCGAAACGCACGTGGCCCCGGCAGCCAGGCTTCCTGATTGGTTAGTCAGAGTCGCTCGCTCCTCCTATGGACGCCCAAGCTCCTCCCACTGAGGGAAATGACAGCCAAGTCGTGTGATAAAACAGAAAAAGGAATAAAAAATACTGTAACCGTCATGTGCAGAAGTGAAAACAATGATTACAGGCGAGATGTTTTGCTTTAAAATCGAGCCGGAAAATGAAAGAAAGAGGAAAACGTGAGTTCGTTTAGTACACACACTCGCTCTGCCACTCTGTTATAACTTAGAGCAAAGAGTGTGAAGCCTGTAGTTTTTTGTTTTTATCACGCCTTTATTCCACGCGTATGAGCTCTTTACCCGTGTGAGCACCATTTCTCCCAGTTCTCCCAGTGTGTGCTCTGTACTGGAAAGTGGAGCGGGACGCGCATGCGCAGTGGGGCTGACTCTGGTGCTTGGCGCCACTCATTCATTTCTCTCCGCCTCAGGTAGGTTTCTCCTCACTCTCTCACACATTTTACTGCTTTTCACTCTTTTTAAAACATGCCAGTTATTATTTTAGATATTATGTGCATTAGCTGGAGCCTTTAACTTCTTGGTGTGCAGGAACGTCTGTTTTGTTTCTAGTTTTATCACCTTTTTTGTTCGTTTTGGGCTAACACGGCTAGTCGTGCTGAGCTAACTCTCTGAAGCTCCAGTTTAGCTGTTTTAACTTCAAATTTCTGCTAATTTAGTCTCTAAACGTCGAAAAATAACTTAAGTAGACGTAAAAGACTAACGTGTCTGTTGAAAATAGCCTCTTTTTGCTGTCGCTCCTGAGGTAGCTAGCTCAGGAGGTAAAAAAAACAAGACAGAGATCACGAAGTGGTGTTTTTATTTTTATGCATTTTAAACATATAGTTTCCACCGATTTTTAGATATTTATTGCAAAATTTTGCTATATATATATGTTGTCCGAGCGTGTGTTTTTAACACCAGAAAAGCAGTTTTCAAAGAAACTGGCGCTCATTTGCGAATCTCCCGGGTTCATTTTGGCGCGGACGGCTCCGAAATTGCGCACAAACTGTTCCACTTCTGCTCAGAATCTCTCTCAGACATGCTCGAGACATCTCCAACATTCATATAAACCTCAAAAGCGAAGACTTTACGAGTTTATTGTCCTTAAAATAACGAGGGAGTAGGGTTTTGTGCAGTATGTGTGTTGTGTAGGCTATTGTTTTGGTCTGAGCTGCAGGAGCTGAACCTGCTTCCCTCTTTCAGATCTCTCCCCTCTTACTCCAGAACACACCACCACCATGACCAGAAGAAGGTAAGAAATGGCTCGCATGAACTCAGCCTAGCTGTTTGGGTGGCATTTGTCCGAAGTTCACACTTTCTTTGCGTTGCAGTGGACGGCTTCAAGCTAAATCAGATGGAACCACGCATGCAGAGAAGATAGCAAAGATCAAGAAGGAGGTTGGTAGACTCTGAAGTTCTAGACGTTCATAACATCTCGCACATTACATTGCATTACAGTCATTTGGCAGATGACTTTATCCCCACATTCAAGTTTTATCCCCACATTCAAGTTTCAGGACAGTGTGAGAAACAAAGGAGAGTTTTAAGTGCCAAATCTTTATGTAAGAATAATGCAAGTGCATTAGGAGAATAAATGCTCTCTGAACAGATGAGTCTTCAGGAAGTTTTTGAAGATATAGAGGGATTCTGCTGCTCTGGTCGGCTTAGGCAAACCCAGTCTGGACTGGGTTTACTTTGTGTGTAGGGATGGCAGAGCCAGACGATGTTCCTTGGAGAAGTGGAGGGAGCAAGTAGGACCCAGACATCACTCTATAGGCAAGAGTTAGTGACTGAACTCACTACAGGCAGCCATGGGGAGCCAGTTTAGGTCAATCAGCAGTGGGGTGACATGCAATCTGTTGGGTTGGTTAAAAACCACTGGAACTGCTGCGTTCTGAACCAGCTGTGAGGGTCTTACCATACAAACTGGAGACCCACTAGGAGGGCTTTTTGCAGTAGTCAAGGCAAGAAAAATACATGACATGTACCAGGAGTTGGGTGGAACACTGATTCAGGTATGGCCTGATTTTCCTGATGTTGTATAAGGCGAAGCAACATGATGGAGAAACACGTGCAGTGTGGTCAGAGAAAGATAGCTAATCGTCAGTCATAACACCCGGGTTTCTCACCACCTTGGGTGGGACGAGGAGTGAAGAGGCAATCTCACTCACGTCACACAGGCCCTAACCCGTCTCTGAATGTTCACAGCAGTGCAGCAGGAAGAAGACACTGACCAAGAGGAGAAATGGTGAAACCCAGGTAAGCTTTTAACCCAGCCAAAGTCAAGCGTCTTCATGATTGGTCATTTATTATGTGTTTTTGCTTCTCCTGCTGATTAGCATTATTATATCTCCACCATGTTAGAATCTGTGGGTCCAAGATGGAACGTGTAGGGCTGAAGTCCTCACTGAAACCCCCATGGAGGGGCTTCAGGACGCATTTGAGCGTTCAGGCTTGTCCCAGTGCTCTCGACCTTCTCCTCTGCCTCAGCTCAGGTCAGTTATTCCAGCACGGTTTCATTATTAACGTTGTTAATTAACCCGAACTGCTTTGCAGTACTTGCATGAATAAAGGTGTTCTGACGTGTTCTGGTATATTTGAGCATATATTAGACCTGTGTTACCATCCCAGTGAAGAGTAGACTGTATTTTGTTACACTGAGGCCAGAGTGGTTGTATTTCACCATAGGTCGCACTAATCAGTTTTGAGGGCCTCTCTACTTCCTTACAGGTTTTTTATTTATTGTTTTGGTGTGTTTTAAATATTTGCTTTTTTATTTACATTTTGGGTTGTCTAATTATAAAAAGAAGACTGGAGAAGCAGCACTGATAACAGAAAAGTACTTCTCTCTGAGCACACTTGGCCCTCTAGTTTGTATGCTCACAGCGCTTTCTACTTTTCTTCTTTTGCTTTCGTTAGTTGGGGCGGTTCAGAGGATGTGTGGGTGAAAATGCTGAGCAAGGAGATAAAGTACAAGCACAGTAAGAGCTGTCTGCAGAGACATCCCAGACTGCAACCCAAGATGAGAGCAGTTCTGCTCGACTGGCTCATGGAGGTGAACTTTCCATTTAACTACTGAATAATAAGCAGAACAAGTTATGATCCTGATTCACACACTTTTAATTTTAAATAGTCACAACCTAGTTAATCCAATAGCATACAATCTTGTACAGCAATTTACAATAGTAGATGAATGTAACATTGAATATGTAATTATTATTGGCTATAATTTCAGAATTAGACAGATAATGGTAGTAACTACATTTATCAGCTGCCATGCACCCCTAGCACAGACTGTAATATAGAATATAATTGTCATTTCAATACACAGGAATATACAGTGCAACTAGATAAGATTTACAGTTCTGTGGATGCTTATCTCTTGTTACTGCAAGTATAAAAAAAAATATAAAGCACGGAAACAAATATCAAGTGATATCAAGTGGAAACCAGTATTTAAGGAGATAAGTGTTATATCAAGTGGAGGATGTATCTGCTGTACCGGAACAGACCAGTATTTGAGATAGAATAAGTAAATAAATGACTAAGAACTAGCAGCATGGATGTGATGAATAAATAGATATCTAACTAGAACCCTATATATATATAAATATAACTAGAAGTAACTTTCAGTAATAAATAATAGCATTATGTATTAATAGGCCTCAAGAAGAAGGCTATTAGAGCGACATATGTCAAGTTAACCTGGTGTTTTTTGTGTCTGAACTTCTGTGTCTAGGTGTGTGAGGCGTATGTACTTCACAGACAGACGTTCTACCTTGCGCAGGACTTTTTTGACCGGTTCATGCTCACCCAAGACGACGTGGAAAAGGAGCGACTGCAGCTCATTGGCATTACAGCTCTTTTTATCGCCTCTAAAATTGAGGTAATGGCCATTTCAGAAGATGCCCGGGCAAAACCGTGCTACTATCAGTGCTACTTTAAAGTACATGGGGAATATAAAGATGTTGCAGTGCTCCCAACAGTTTTTACTGTTTAAAGAAGCAATGCTTTGAACGTTCTGGGTTTTGGTTTCTTTTTTTCAGGAAATTTATCCACCCAAAATCATGGAGCTGGCCTATGTCACTGATGGAGCCTGTCTAGAAGAGGAGATCCTACAAATGGAGCTTATTATGTTAAAAGTAGGTGTACATTGGTGTAATCTTAACTTTATGATGTAAATTTTAAATATATACGCAAAAAATGCATTCACGTATTATATGCCCTATTGTTTAGGCATTAAATTGGGACCTTTGCCCAGAAACTCTCGTCTCCTGGGTTAAGCTCTATATTCAGATGGCTTCAGTCTATGACTTCACTAATCTTCTGGTGCCACAGTTTTCACAAGAGACCTACATACAGATTACCCAGGTATAAACCTTTCTCAATTGTGTATGTATGTATACAGTGTCCATGACTTTGCTCTTCTTTTAAGAACTCATTCCATTTATGAGTTTACGAAACCTTTACTTTTCTCTCAGCTTTTAGATTTATGCTACTTTTCTCTCAGCTTTTAGATTTATGCATCCTTGATATCAACTCATTGGATTATAAGTATGGAGTGCTGGCCGCAGCAGCATTTTGCCATTTCATGTCGTTCGACATTGTACAAAAAGTATCAGGTAAGGACAACTTAAGCGCTTAATTTTGTAGTCTTGGCCCTAGATCAAGCTAAAATATGTGTAACTTTGCATCACAGCACTACAGAGCTCAACATTTTCCCTGATTTGACACATTAATTTGTTTTGGGTATGTTAAAGCACATTGAAAACTAAAGGTCTGTGGTTCTCTTACACTTGTTTGAGAGCCCATGGCCGGGTATAGTAAACCAAAACTAGCGCAGGTTTGAACGAATCAAGTGTAAAGAAAGGTTTTTCCACTTCCCCAAATGTAGTCAACCAGCCGAGACCTGTCTGGAGTCTTAAATTTGCTTCTTTAATTTAGAACTGTAGTCGTGCTGCTTAAAACTAGAAGTCCCCAGATCTTCTCTCAGCTACCTCAGGCTAGATCCAGCTCCTCATTTAGGTGGTGTAGACTTGCTGCTGTTTTGATTATTTTTATAGCTCACAGTAAGTCATACTGTGTCCTAAAGTACATCCTCTTATCTTCACCACCCTAACGAACAGATAGATGTAGTTTTAAGTGGGCCAAAAAACTTTTAGGGATGTGTTTATTGAAAATTTCAGTGACTATTGACTTGTATTTAACAACTTTAGCCTTGCAACAAAAAAAAAAACAACAACAAAAAATGTTTGGATACCAAACATGTCTTGACTAATGAACTGCATCTGGGGTTTAACGGAGAAATGTTAGATTTACAGGGAGTCCTCGGGTTACGGCACAGTTCCGTTCCTACGACAGCGACGCAGACTGAATTTTTCGAAACTCACCCTGGCCTCAGTCACTTGCAGATCCTAACACAGTAAAATCATAATCTAGAACATAAAACCACAATTAAGCCGCAGAAAAAAGAAAAGTACATAAATATACTGCACCTGTACACTGTACTGTACTGGTGGCTCCGATGCCCTCACTCATACGCCGCATATTCTTCCGCCGCACGCAACCAAACTAGTTCGTCTACGTAGTCCGTAAGTACCACACTCACGTCTCAATTTTTTACAGTTCTTATGGGAGTGAGCGCCGTAAACTAAAAACGACGTGTGTTGAGACTGTCGTAACCCGAGGACCCCCCCTGTACATGAAATGTAACTAAAGATAATGTAACCCTTTCTGAAGTGTACCAGTTTAAATACAGTACTGAGATCTGAATATGCGCCGTGCGAAAGAATACGCAGTGAATATGGAACTATTATTGATGCACCCTGTCATTCTTCCATGCGTCTCTACCATTTTTATGTAAACGGTCAGGGATCAAAGCTGGACGTCTGGGTGCAGAGTAAAGTGGGTAGAGAGGGGTGAGGCCTCATAGCCAGAGGACTGAGCCCTTTTTCCTTCCTGCAGGTTTGACATGGGAAGCAGTGGAGAGCTGTGTAAACTGGATGGCTCCTTTCATTGAAACCTTGATGGGTTATGAGACTGCAAAGCTGAAAAACTTTGCTAAAGTTTCCTCTGAGGACAGACACAACATTCAGACCCATGCGGGCTACCTCTCCATGCTGGTGAGTTAATAAAAAGGGTTTAGAGATTTTTTTTTCTCTTTTTTTGAACATTTTTATTATTTGGAAGCTCCATATGAATGCCAACTACATTATATGGTCAAAAGTAAGTGGACACCCCTCCTGACTTTTGTCTTTGTATTATTTATACAGTACTTTTTATACTAGACTGTTGTATTGATGTAGTTTTTATTCTGTTGTTTTGCTGCTCTTACCTTTGAACTGTCCACTTTCTGCCATAACAATGCAAATTTCCCACTAGTGTGACTAATAAAGGGTTGTCTTATCTTTACTAACAGGTGTGTAAAATCTGTTTTTTTACAAAACCAGCTGTCTTAAGTCTCTGCTTTGTTTGGTTCTTTTCTTGGCAGCATGAAACTCAGCAAAAATGCTCTACACTCTGCTTGACTGGCATTTTTCCCCCAACACCACCCAGCAGCGCTGAGAAGTCCAGCACACACTGAGGGACCAGAACTGCCGTCTGTCCATAATTAGGGCTGAAATATTGTAGCAGGTGGAAACAGAATTCACAGTGAGTTTCGTAGATGTTTGAACCTGTCAGATATTAGTAGGACAAAGACATTTGTAAATCAGAACAGTGTCACTAACTGCACTGGTTTGCCGAAGGTATGTATGAAGCATATCCTCAGGGTTTTATTATTTTTTTAAACTACTTTCCTGCCCAGATAGTGTGGAAATTAATTAACACTTGCATTTTGACTACTTGTTTCAGTCTGTGGTAAAACTGGGAAACAGCATTACTGCCTAAGCCTAGGTGATTCAATATTTTAATATATAAATAGCTTATACCAGAATATTTAATTATTCCAAATTGAGTCCTTTTTGGTCATGTATCTCCATACATGTGCAATACTGTTATTTAATTAGAAAATGTCTTGGACTTGTACTTCAAAAGGGCCTAAATTTGCAATGTCTTAAGCTATTACATGAAAAATCTCTTCCTGTAAACTTGATTTGCTTTTGTGAAGTATGTACAGTATTTCTTAAACCTTTGTACAGAATATGCCTGTTTCAACTCTACTATAGGTGTGAAAAAAAAATGAAGTATTTATGATTTGTTACCCTGAAGCCAAAAATTTGAAGTTGCTGAATTCACCAGGGTGTTTTTTTTTATTCTGCATCATTGTTTAAAAAAAAAAAGGCTTCAAGCTCTTATTACTCTCAGCAATTCCTGATTTTAGCTTTTGATGTAATGATTATGAATGTGGATATAGTTTGATCATAGATCCGAGTTGTGTGTGTATATATGTATTTGTAAAAAGTGCAGGGAAAAAATAGCAAAAAAGTTACTGAAAGTATTTATTTTTGTTCTTTACAAATAAAAAAAAAAAAATTGCTTTTTTTGGGGAGTTTCTTTTAAAAGTAGAGTTTCGCCATGGCTTGGAGGAATTTCTTCTTTCTCTTTTGAGCCGCGAGCTGCAGGACCTCCTCAGGGTTACTGGAGTTCAGCTCCGTTTGTCCGATTGCCTTGATCTGTTCAAATCAAAGTCAAAAGACGCATCACATCAGATCAATGAAGTGTAAATTCAACTTTAGCTGTGATAGTTTTTTTCTATACGCTGCATACCTCCCAACAAATAAAGGCTCCAGATCACTCGTGACCAGTCTGCCGTGAGGGTTTCCGAAAGGTATTAAAGGAATGATGTGTTTCCAATGAGAATTTTCAATGCAGTTTAGTCCTCACTGGAGCTCTGAACGACTATTCTGCTGTTCCTGAGAGACCAGAGCTACTTGAGTCCATTTTAAAAGTTAAAGTACAATAGCCCCCCACATTAAGATGGATCAGCAGTTGCGGTTTTAGTCCATCGCGGGTTTTCAAACCTCCCGCCTCTGAGTACAGCTGACTGTGACGTCCAGGCTTCGTGTACCATGCCCCCACGTCCTTGTGCTGGTTGTTTATGTTTGGGCGCGGCAGTTAGCAAGGCAACCCGACGCCACGGAATGAACCTCTGCTGCTCAGCGCCGTCCCAAACATAAACAACCAGGACCCGGATGTCACAGTCAGCTGCAGGAAGTTGGGAAGTACCCAAGCCGAGAACGTTATTTATTTCTCCTTGCTGCTGATTGGCTGGTGCCCTGTGGCGCTGCAGTCCAGAATTTCCCCCGTGGAGCATCTCGAGTGTTCTGTTTTTCATTTCGTTCTTTTTTGTATTTTTATTACTGTAAATTAAATGGATTTATTACTGTATTTACCTGCTTATACCAAAGAAAACGCGCTGCATGAATTACAACCAGTCTATACAGGGGGAACATCGGGATTTACATTCTAGCACTGCAGGAGTTCAGTGTAAACTGTACAGTAAA
>JBBPCX010068913.1:0-11791 GCA_037974365.1 Hydrocynus forskahlii
TGTGTGTGTGTGTGTGTGTGTGTGTGTGTGTGGTGTGTGTGTGTGTGTGTGTGTGTGTGTGTGTGTGCGTATGTGAGTGTGTGTGCATTGCTGTTTTCCATCTTTTCATATATCTAATGTCCATAAACATCTGCCTGGTGTGGAAAATCTAAACACCAACTCTGAAAAAGGAATAATGCAACACCAGTGTCAGCTCTCCTTCCTTTTCTCTCTCTCTCTCTCTGTTTCTCACACACACACACATTCTCTTCTCCATTCATTCACACTTAACAATGACCCTGGCCTCACCCTGGCATGACTATGCCCTGACCTTATACTGACCTTCTGACCCACAAAAAACCTTTTTGGCTGCTGGTCAAGTTTTCTGGATGAAAGAAAAAGTTCTTAATTCTTAGGCAACTTTACATAGTGAAACTTTCACACAGATACCAGTCGCACAATGTAACATAACAATAACCACCAAAATGATCATTTCTGTCCAGTTTGACAGATACACTGAGCAATTAAAAATACTCAAATGCAACACATTCTTTACTTTATTTTTTAAATGATTGTTGCACTAGTTTGGCACCATTATGGGCAATAAACGTTGCTTAAGCAACATATCCATCTTTGTATTGTAAGTTGACTGTGGTGCCTCTAGACTTTAAATATACAGTACAATTAAATCCACTAGAAATTACAAATTCTGTTTCCTGATACTTTTGGATTGTAATCTTGTCTACCTAATCTCATGAAAACTTGACGTCAGTATCTGAAAGACAAATCAAATCACTGTGCGATTAGAAGAGGGTTAAAGTCAGGCTGCAGCACTTGGCAGAGATCGTATGGCTCCAAACCTCAGGCTGATCTCTGTGTCGAAGAATCTGGAGAATGTTTTACCTTGGCCACAGCCAGGTCCGAGTAAATGCTGGGGATGTTTTTCCGTTGCAAACGTGAAGGACTGTGATTAAGATTAGAATCAGAAAAGTGGGACGGGACTTTTTCGAGGCTTCAGAAGTATGCAGAGAATTTCCTCAAAAACGTTTGAAGGCTGAACTTTCCAGTACAGCATAGGGCACTGCTAACCTCAGGAACAATAAATTGTATGATTCAGCTTAAAACGCAGGTCCAAACCTCACCACACACACATGCACACAAACTTATGACCTTGTTTTTATCTCTTGCTGGGATTAGAGTTATTGTTAGCTTTAGGTGTATAATTACTAATATACAGCATTTGATTTGTCATTGAAATAATGTCACAAATATAGCAAAACCAAAGCATGCATATACACACACACACACACACACACACAAACACGCATAGTAATCAAGTGTAATCTCTTCATGGGGACTCAATCCCCGAGGACGCTGTGAATTTGATGAAAAGTTATTGTCTGCCTGCAGTCTGTTTGTACAGAGAAAAACCAGTGCACCTTTATATTTTTCCCAAAATTGCTGGAAACATGTCAGAAGTGCAGACTCTGTCAATACAGAGTGAAAACATGTTGTGGAACTGGGGTCCACTCTGCACGGCATCTGAAACAGCCCCGCTAGCTAACATGGCTAATGCTAGCACTGCAGGGAGTCATCGAGTCCAGAGGAGCGGAGTAGCGTTACATAAATGCTGGTAAGAAAAAACAGTAGATCACAGATCTGCATGTTAATTTCATCTTTAAAGATATGAGACCTTTGGCTGCAGTACAAGCCGAAGGCTAATGTTACAGAGAACTTTAATAAAAGCTGCTCATTGTTGGACACCTGTGTTCATCTGCTGCGTCTGTGTGATGATGTCATCAATGATGATTTCGACTTTATTGACGGATAAGTAGATCTGAAAAGTAGATCTGTCGTTAATGCCCTGATACACACGCACACATAGACACAGCAGCATTTACACAACCTGCAACATTATGTATTCACCGATGATTCAATCCATATAATATGTCCAGATATATGCTTTCTCGAAATGTGTATGTTACGCAGAAAGAGTTCTCTGTGAAGAATCTCTGTTAATGTCTTATTTAGCCAGTAGCATTTCAGACAGCTAAATAGGACTATTATCACTAGCGCTGGCATAACTTGTCTGAGGCATAACAATAGTGGGTAATCAAGCAAATGACTGTCATTTTTTAAATTGTTTTTATAAGAAAGATCATGTTGGGAGGTAATTACATCATTGCGCGTACACGCGCATGCATGCACGCACTCACACACACACTCACATGCACTCACACACACACACACACACACACACACACACACACACACTGCAGCAAGTAAAGTATGCTCACCACTGATATTACACTCAGGTCTTCATCTCAGAATAGCCACCACAGGCCTTAACCTTAAGCACAATGTTTGAATATTACATTTCAACACATACACTGAAACCAGGTCTCCACACTAATCCTCCAGCACTGCACCAGCACTATCACAATAAACATCTCTCTCATCACTCCATACTTCGACGTTCAGTTTATTCCATCAGCCCCAATATAAAGCTAAAGAAGGCCTGTACCGGCCTGCGGAGACTCATAACTCATTACACACAATTAACTGCTAACCAACGGTTTGTAATTTGAATAGACAGTGTATGCAGGTGCTGTGAGCTGCTACAAATGGCAAGGAGTGTGAACCTCTGACCTCAAAATGATGGCAAATTTTTGGATGATACAGCGATTTATCATATATCAAATTTCATCAGGATTCAGTTTAATTATTTTGGTACAATTTTGTTTAAAAATACACCAACTATGCAATTATGACAGGAGGAAGATAATAAAAATAATCCATTAATAAACAGAAAAAATAAGAATAAAAAAAAAAAAACAGTAGCCAGAGAATTTTATCTTGGTCAAAATGAGAGTGCATATGAGTTTGAGTGCATACTTTATTCAACACTATATTCGTCATTATTATAATTCCAAAATCAGTGCAGTGAAATCATGACCTAGAGAGCGATTTTGCACAACAAATTGTTTTTTGGATCAAATGCAAAACCTCAGAAAGAGCTCATTTTGGCTGACCTCCCGATAGGGAAACACTTTGAAGTGGCAAACTGTGAAACTCTGAGCGTGTGTTTGTGTCCCTTGACTGTAGAAGAATCGCTTGCTATGAATGCCAGGAATGCCTCACATTTCTGGTGGACACCAAACCCCAAACAACCCGCTGTAAAAAACAATACACATGATGGCTGAAAATGTTTGACCCTGTCTCAAAACCCCACTCTGTCGTGTCTGGGAAAGGTGTCATCTTTCATTGGCCCACCTTTGACTGTTATTGCATGTGAATTAAATTAGATGTAGTGGTGACCGTATTTACAGAGTTGATTCAACTTGTGACTGATGAAAGCTAATGAAAGGCGATGAGCAGAGTTAATCCACCGAGCTCTTTCTGTTTTCTGTTTAACGGGTTGAGATGAAAAATACTGGCTTTATTTAGATACGACCTCCCAAAAAATACAGCAATGTTTCACTCCACTAATAACAATTTCTCGTCTGGGAGAAAATGACACTGTTAACTAAAATGGACCGGCTAGACTAAATATTGGACAAAATAAAAAAGAACAATCACAAAAAGACATCTGGTCATTTTTTGGCCCCTTCTTTGTTGCTCATGTTCTATTTTCTGTCATATTTAAGCCTTTATTTATTATATCATGTTCGCTGAGATGTATAGCCTGGTTCTGTGGTTTATTTTTTCAGCCGCAGTGGTCTCTGTTCTTTCAGGGTTTATTATGGTGTTTGGGTCATCATGACACTCCATTAGCTGGACAAGAATGTGAATTAAGCATACTATGAGGTGAGAAATGTGGAATATGCCAGTGGCACAAGTGTTCTCACATGGCACAGTAAGCGCTCACTGACCTGGAGTCATATTTCAGGTGCAAACCAGTGGAAAACTGTTGTGACCTCCGTGGCTTTGTGTTTTTTTTCCAATCTACTTAATGAGCCCCACCCACCTTATAGGTCAATTAAATAGGTGTCCAATTGCATGACTGATCATGGTCATTGCATCCATAAGGAGTGCTAGTTTGCTACCCAGCTAGTACCATAGCCTTGTTTTAACCCTTAGATGTTGAACAAATAAAAACATTGTAAAAAAGTCTCCAACCGGTGTGTACTCTCCTACATGCTCCCCATTTGATGCTCTCTCGCTCGATGTGCCTTGTGCTCGAACACTCTCTGGCCGCCCTTCCCTCTGTGGGTTTCCCACCTACTTGCAGGCGGAAACTATTCTGAAAGTTCTCCCATTTTTTTAAAGACCTTAAATAAAAGAAATTCTGGCATTTTTATCCTTTATGCCATTTTTAAAAACCAGTAGCGGTTATTATGTTTTTTTAATTACTATAACTTTGGTTCTATCTGACATAAGAACACCAAACCATGCTCCGCATGACATCCGACACATTGAGCACCAACACTAACTGGTGAACATCCGTACTGTTTTGCCATATACCAACAATTTACCATTTATTGCGCTGCCAGCACAAATCCAGAGCTCATGCTCTAAGGGTTAAAAATATCATTTTTACTATCAGTGTATATTTCCCCACTTTTACACTCATATGACTGCCACATGGGCAGTGGACTGGTGTCAGTGCAGCAGTGACGCTAACATGGCCATAGCATGCTAGTGTGTGTGGCGCTAGCATCAGAATAATGCCATGAAGGATGGCTAACATAAGGATGGCTAACACAAACTGCATCAATGTTTGGGCTACATTCTCTAACACTGCACCAGCAAGGAGAAGCTACACTACTAAAGTGGCAGGAGAATACATTTTATCACAGGTATAGGTTTGTTAAGACAGGGAGCACCATAATCATAGAGTTGTTAAGCAACTGGAAACACACATTTGGACCATCCTAAGCATTCTCCGCAGGTGCTAACCCAACCGACAGCTCTTCAGTTTTTTTTTCCTCCTCCTCCTTTTCCCATCATTGCATTCTCTTTTTACAAGCTGGAGAAAATCTCACAGCCTCATGTCTTTCCTCAGTAGGGATTCTAGACTAGACTGAAACACCTGCTGTCTTTAAGTTTGCCGCACTGTTCTCTCTCTGTCTCTTTCATCTTTTGACCTGGAACGGATCCAGCAGGTCCAAACGCTTTCCACAGCATACACTTTCAGACTGAGTTTTATAGTGAGAGTTTTCAGCTTGGTTTGTAGACCTCTAATACTGCAGAATGTCTGCTACTTTCCACAGCTGAAGAGATATATGACACACTTTCGCTCCCACATTGTAATTTCTTACCATCAAAGCAAGACAAATTCTACCACAATCCCAAGAACACCATGGACTCAGCATCATATCTCTAAATTATGGTTACAACAAAACCCAATGACTGAAAAACTGCAGAAATGTCCAAACTACTTACATGTATCTCCATCCTGTCAGTACATTCAACCACCTGTCATTTTTATCCTCTCTCACATGAGACAGCAAACGTAAAGACAAAAATCACATGTCTGGATGTCTCTGATAGAGAAGTTTGCTTCTTTAGTTTTGCAATGAACCTACAAGGCTTTTATGCTACTAGACTTTTATGCTAACACAAATAAGCGTCAGCAAACTACAGGCCTGAATTACCATAAACTTGCCACAAACCATGCTGGGTTGTTAGGTAATTTTAAAATAAACTTGCCAATGTGGTTTCTTACACTTAACAACTAGCTGTTATCTCTAAAAATGTACACAAGTACAGACAAAATATAGTCTTCCACATGGCTGCTGTTGTTTCTTGCTATGTGATGTGCATTTGTCCATGTTACAGGTGTAGTGTGCCATGATTTAGTATCATGGGCTTTATAGCTCAAGTGGTTTTCACAAAATCCAATGTATGAAAAACTGCCTGTTCCGTCTGTCAAGTCACCCACCCATCCAGAACTGTGTGTGTCACCAGCATTTGTTTTTCGATTATCCTCACTCAAGTGAGACACAGTAAACGTCAAGACAAGAGACACATCACATCTCTCACAGCACAAAGATTCATACGTTACATTTCTATTCTTCCATACAGTGTTTTGAAGATTTGCCTCTGCTCTTAAAGGCTTCACCAGATCACAGTCTACAGAAAGATTTAATGTACACAATTCCCCCTTAAACTAAATACAATACTGTAAAAAGGTTTTTCTTCTATTTTCTATTTATCATGCTTGTTTCAAATCTTCAAACTAAATTTAGTGTAAGACAAAGACTGAATAAAGGAATTAACAAGACTGAATTAACAACCAAACTCTTTATTACTCAGTCAACCAGCTAACCAATTTTAATTGCATCAAATTTTCAGTCAGATGAATTAGACTAGACATGCCCAAGCTTGATAAGTGGCAGCCCTGTTGAATCCTAACATTGATTCATGCAAAGTGAATAAGCAGTATGCTATGCTGCTAAAATAAGAAAGAACGTTACTGAAATATATCAAAATAAAAGTCATTCCTAAATCTCTAAGACATCAGCAAACCATTCCATTTGGAGCCATTAATGGTGAAAGCTCGAAACAGGTTCTGGCCTACCAAAATTCTTTCAGAAGAGTAGCAACAGCTGCGAAGGCACTGTTGTGTGAAGGCACAAAACAACCCAGATGCATATCCAAGGAGCAGTAGGCTTTGCTTACCACAGAGTCAGCATATGTTATTCTACCATTAAGAAGCAACTAAATAAATTTGCATCCATGGAAGAGACACATTGGTGACCCTCATCGAATAGTGTTCTGTGGACTGATGAGGCAAACGTGGCAATGGTAATGTGGTGCATGGCATTAGAATGCTTTTAAGGAATCATAAATTCTGCACCAGAAAATCTTCCAGGAGAAACACTGGACATCAGTGCATGATCTAAAGATAAGTTACAGTCAGCGGTCCACCTCCAAATGACTCAAAAGAAACAAAATGAAAGTTATGGAGCAACTCAAGCCTATTGTTGTGATGTTGTGACAGAGCCTTAAGCAGGGAGTTCCTACACAAAAAGCCTTTCAGTGCGGTTGACTTAAGGCATTTCTGCTGAGAAGAGTGAGACAAAATTCCTCTACAGCAAAGTGAAAGACAGATTTCCAACTATAGAAAGCTTTTGGTTGCAGTTGTTCCTGTTACAGGTGGCACAGTCGTTTTGGGACAATTATTTCTTTACTTAGTTGATATAAGTACTGTAAAATTCCTTTTCTTTAGTACTGTGGGCTTTCCAGGTAAAAACAAAATCCAAATAATAAATCACTGCTTGTGCCGTCTGTCACATTGAGACAAACCGAACATTAACATCTCTGAAGAGAAGCTGGCAAAGTTGGTGCTGACATAAGGAGATACAGCCCAGAGACTCATTCATTACATCTCCCTTCTTCCATGGGTTGTTCTGGTGGTTTCTGTCTCCTCCTTAAAGACTTCTCCAGAACAGAGAGATTAATCAATTCCACATCTGGTCCTACACTCCCAGACAGGGGTGTTAAGGGTGTAGATGTTAGGAAGACTCATCTGGAAACAGCTTTTCCTCTACAACAGCCACATACTAATGTTGAAATGTTCACTAATATGTAATATACTTGCCTATGCGTTTTTTCACACGGTAAACGCAGACCTTTAGGCTTGACGTATATCAATATGTATCTAAGCATACATATTAGTATTTGTGTAGTGCTGACTAGGGTACAAGCTTCTATTACTTGTAGCAAACTAACATTGCATTGGTTGATACATATACATACATACACACACACAAACACACACACACACACACACACACACATATATAAATATATATACTACTCCTAGACTTTCACTGAGCTTTAACTGGATGTCATCATTATGACCTTTGGCAAAATTGGTCACCCAGATTAGCAGTGAAGGAAGAAAGTAACGTGGCACTTTTTTTAACAACCAGTGAAGATCACTGGCCTGTCTTTGCTCTCTGTCTGCTTAGGTCTTATTTTCCCTTGGCTGCCACGCTCCTAATGTCATCATTTCTGTTGACAGAGGAGCCACTAACCCTAACCTCAGCAGTGCAAGGAAATGAGAACGTGAAAAGAAGATGAAACAGCAGGAAATGATGAATAAAGTTGAACAAAACAGAAGGAGCATGGAAGGCTGTGATGACTCAAAAGGCACATAATAAAAATGTGAATAAAAAAGAAAAGAAAAAGAAGAAGAAAATGTTCCAGTAAGACAAAAACAGAAAGAGCCACAAAAGACATTTAACACAGGACACAGTCTAATAGACTAATAGTGTTGCTCTTACCATTCACTTTTAAGATGTGTTTTCATGAAGAGGCAAATAGACTTTCAAACAAAACATTTTTTATTCATATTATAACTGTTTTAACTGAGAAATTCCACTTGCTGACATGTTCAGAAGTTTTCATCATGACAACTAATTATTGTTTCACATTCTAAATGTAAGATGCTTAAATGGACAAACCAATGTTCTGGTGACATACCAGGGAATTACAATTTCACTAAACACAGCACACACACTATCAGCATTAAAGTGAACTCCAAACTTCAAACTCTGGCAGTATCTGCATTGTATTAATGCATCTCTCCTGGAGTTTTGGAAACAGATCAAAGCAAACTCAACACAGTGGGCACTGTGAGGAGGGGGTGAGTCCAGCAAAATAGAAAAGTGAGGTTACATTCCCACCACATCATTTCCAAATCACCCAGTCTCCCATGTCATCACAACTTCTCATAAGAGGTAGTTCTAAAACCTGGTGAAGATGAGCTGGGGAACTACAACTTCCCATGCGAGTTCAAATTTAATAGAGTGACGAATTTTTTTTCAAGGTGGTTCAGGCTGACTCAGGATACTGATATAGCCACAATGTTTAACTGTTTTACTTTTTAACTGCATCAAAAAAGTTGGACAGAACCTTTTCTTTGGTGTTTTTTAATAAAGTATGTTATCAAGGTTGTCTGGACTAATATCTAGAGTAAAAGAGGGTTTACTGAAACTGTGCATACACCAGTATTTCCTCTTCTAGTGTACAAAAATGGTTGGGTTGTTTATGGACAAACACAAATATAGTATACAGGATTGTTGATTACAGTTCCTTATGGACTACTATCTTCTATTCTGGTGTAAAGGACTGCTTATTTGGGTTCTTTATTGACAATTTATTGGCATACTGTGTCATGCAGTGTTTAGGAGTGTTTAATGTGGTTGTTTATGGTTTTATGTCTAGTGTATATGAGTGTTAACTGAGGTCCCTTATGGAATAATATCTATTATTTTAGTGTATGGGAGTTTTTATTGCGGAATAACTAAGTAATCAGTAATTCTGTAAATGCAGTAACTCTGCCAAATATGACAGCACAATCACGCAAAATACAGAAGTATGCAAAAACAGGAAGGCCTTAATCTAGATTTGAAAGTGTTAATGAATTAAAAGTTAAACCTTAAAAGTGTTTCTTCACCCCTCAGAGTGCTTGTGGACATCACAGAGAGTAAATTAGATTAAATGTTGTTTTCGTGCTGAAATCATAATGAGCTCACACATATCTGGCACTATCTGATGTTCTTTTACCTAATTTTCATACCACATTATACAGCCACTTACATCAGAGCCTTGTCGTAAATCTACAGGCCAGGGTTTCTTTTTTTCTGACAAACGAGTCATTATTCACCACACAAAACAAACGAGAAAAGAAAACAGCCCCCAACTGATCGAAATGAACCAAACAATGACGACTGCTGAATTGAAGACATTCGTTCCACATTAGCACATCTTAATGGGAAGGCACTCAGCGGAGAGCAGGTGGCAGCTGCAGGAGATTGTTACTGAGACATGCAGATGACGTCACATTTTACAGCTGGTTTAGAGAAGATAATCTAGGGAAATATTTAGAAGAGTCTTCTTTGGAGAAGCACCTCTAAAAAAGCCTGACTTCATGATAGTAGAGGCCTTGGGATGAGGCAAAGGGGAAACACTACAAAACAATCTCAGGACATCAGAAAGTGACCCAAAAAAGATTTTGATCAACTATGCTTATGGTAAGCGGGGAAATCGCTGGGGTAGTTGTTTCTAATCATGTGAAGTTTCTAATGAAGTGGTGTAATTCCATTTTTATGTGGAGTGACTGATCAAATTGGAAGCCATTTCTATAATCTAGTCGTGTTCCTCCAGCACATCAGCAGAAAATGATCCGGAAGAGGAGTAACAGATTACCACTTACCTTGGAAGGGGAGGAAGACTCTGGGCTGTGGCGGAGAGAGAGCAGAGATGTAGGTGACGAAGAGAAAAAGAGGGAGAACCGCCTGCCCCACCATCATAGACCCCACCGACTTGCCCATGGCCCCAGCGGTGAGGAAATACGCCTGGACCAGCACTCCTGCAGAGAGTACAAAAAACAGAGCTTGAGTGACAAGGCAACCACATAGACAGCATGGTAAATAAACCCTCAGTCACATCTATCACTGGTGGTCACAAAAGTGTGCTCTTCTATATAAAGTCCAGTTTTTAAACTTTCTATCCACACCACATTTGTATTTAAAAGCAGAGGACCAGATATTTCATTACAGTTTGAATCTGATTAAAAGTTAGCTATACTTTTCTTTTTTTGGAAAAGAAACACTTTTTTGTTTTTTGCCATTTCTGTCATTGATTGACAGGTATGAACAGAAACAAGTTAGGGTGTAAATGTAATTATATATTTACATGTTAGTAAGACGGTAAGAAAAAATGACGTTAAAGACATTAAAGGGAGAGGAAATATTGTATGAACTACTCCCTCCAACATTAAAACAAAAAAGTGGCTTAAAAAGTTAAAAAGTTCGAATTCTCTTTTCTTAGTAACATGAGCACACTCAAAATAAGGAAAGATTTCTAACAAAGAGCTATATCAAAACCATTTCAAACACAGGCCTAGCACCTAATGAAACACATGTGTCCTTCTGTCCTCTAGTGTTTTCTGCCCAAAAAGGCTTTTATGGTTAATTAATATTTTGGCAGAAATACTGCAAGCTCAGCCATTCGCTCTTTACAGCTTGTGCCCACAGTTGCCCACTGTACACTGCTCATTTTGTATCAGGCCTGTTTTCTACAAAAGAGTGTCTTTTAATATGTATAAAGTAGAGCTAGGGAAGAGTAACCTCCTTCCCAGTTGAAAGGAGTCACTGTGTTTACTTCCCTCGAACAAAAGAAGCAAAGAGCATACAGTCTACTCTCTTTTTTTGTGCCATTACGCTACAACAGTGGATCAATAATACATGAAGAAGAGTTCGCTTTTCTCTGTTTGGGGACACCTGAGAGGGAAGTAGATCACCATACCTACTTCAGACTATATGGTTGTGTCTGTTTTGTGGGTTTTTATCTCTTTGTGGAGACTATTTATAGGTATGCAGAAGGAAAACACCAGGGAAAGACAGGAATACACAGTATGGGGGTGTGTACATGTGTATATGTTTAAAACAGTGAGAGAGCAAAGAATTAGAGAGAGAGAGAGTGAGAGAGAGGAAGACCAAATGGAGAGACAAAGAGGAGTGTATCTGTCCTCATGGCTAATACATAAAGCATGTGAAAGATTCATACACACTGTAGAGAGAACATCAGGCAGGCTATAACAGTTACGAAACTTTCGGCATTTTCTGAAGATACTGGTCTGAACTAATCTGCTCAAAATGCTGGCAGAATGTTGTCAAAAATCTCATTAAACGAATGAGAAGCTTTGTTTAAACCACATGATTTTGTTAGTGAAAGTGTTACACTAACGAACTGCAGTGTAACTAGAGTGTGATCAGAAGTGTGTCTACGGGGGGGCTGGGGGGGCAATGTCCCCCCAGGGACAAGCCCTGTCCCCCCTGAGCCACCACAAAAAAGG
>JBBPCX010068915.1:0-11791 GCA_037974365.1 Hydrocynus forskahlii
ACCTTCTGGTTCTCTTCCGTCTGCAGCTGCACGTCATGGTCTTCTATCCCGCACTTACAGTTTCGACAGATCTTTCTGTTAAAGCAAAGATCAGGTTATACGGGAGGGATCCACATTTTATGGAACAATTAACTGCAATTGTATTTTTATAGTCTTACAGTCCTCTTACAATAAAACAAACTCTGATTACAGGGCCAGATTGGAAATTGCAACACCAACAAACTCATCACAAGCAACCACCTCTTCGTCACACTGCAGGAAATGGATAGTTCACGACATGAATGACTGTATTCAGAAACTCGTCTTAAACAGACTGAGAAGCAGAAAAACTTGACCCAAGGCTTCTCTGGTATATTACATTAGTCACTCGGTCTGTTAGGCATGTGCCAGCATGAAGAAACAGCCAACAGGGGCAAGCAAGTTAGAAAGGGAAGTTTCAGCACTCAAACACATTAAATACATTAAACACATATATTTAAATGTATCTCAGTCTATACAAGGTAATATTACTGATCACTCTTCATATTCATCACCTGCTTTAACAAGAAGGGCTGTTTTAAGTGGTTGGTTTAATACGCCACTGTAGGCCTATTAAATGGAACCCCGCGCTTTGTCAGACTGAATTCTTCCAGGCGATGTATTTTGGCAACCCTGCGGGGCCTTAAAACCTGCCTAAACATGAGTCCATAAAAGTGCTCCAAAAAACACAATGCCAGAGGTTTGATTATGCAGTCAGCAGCAGCACTCTGCATATCCTAACATTTTAACAGTCAGTTTAGTTCCATGAGACGGCTTTGCTACCTCTGACGCAAAGTATTTTTAAAGACAATACCACAAAAATCTGCACCCTGATTACTGATAATTTTTATAAGTATTTGATGTATTGGAAATAAAAAAAAACACTTTTGGATACACAAATAAAATCTGAAAAGGATTTTACACAACAGATTACTGGAATTTCATTGTTTTATGGTTTAGGAAAATGCTGTGCCATCCCTCTGCTTATTTTAAGAACAAAATCTAGCCCAAATCAACATATTACAGATGTTTTCTGCAAAATCCATCAGGATAGAGTCAGGAATGAAGTCGCAACATTTCAGGAATGCAGGTGTTCTAGAAGCTGTGATTTTTGCTTCTGAATGTGGAGATTTTGAGAAAAACTGACCAAAATGGGCCTCAGAACTGCACTACCCAGCGAGATCTCAGCACCCTTTGTGTGAATTCAGTGGTCAGTTACAAGGAAGTAGACATGTTTGGATAGTCTATTTAGATTCTACAGGGTTTTTCCATTACATGATTGCTCCAAGTGTGGGGAACACACTGAAATACACATGTGTTAATTACACTTTAAATGCAGTTTATTCAAAAATGGTCTTTTCCATCTATTGTGTCATGTCTTAAAGTAGCTCTTTTGTTGGGTGGTAGTGGGGATGGAGGAGCATATTTAATGACTGCATTCAGTCTGGCAGGAAAATTAGAAAACTAAAATGCCAGTGAAAGCTTTCAAAGCGTTAGTTAACGTTGGTCCTGTCGTTAGAAGCACAGCAGGAGATTCACAGTCACACTGCTGCTCCGGAAACAAGACAAAATGTGAAATCAACTTCCTGTGACACTTTGGAGCCGAGCGTAACAGACTGCTGCTTTGTCTGGACTCGTTCTCAGTTAAAGAAAATATATGACGTGTCAGTGGTTCTGTAGTAGTGTTTGAATTCTCGAACGTAAATCTTTCCGCTATGCGTCTGTCAGTTCACTATATATCAAACTCCACAGAGGGAAGAGTGGATAAAGGAATGGTTCACAACAGCGAACCATTCCGAATGCAGTGTGTGTGGAATTCTCAGACTCCGAAATTTCCAAACCTCCCCCTCCACAGCTGAGTGAGGTTCTACCACGACGACGGAGCAGGAGCACAGCCGGCACCCGAGCACCTGTAGAGACTCCTTCAGAAAAACCAGCCAAGTGGAAAGAACTACACAAACAACCCTACTGCGCCCAGTCCAACAGTGGACAGTGGATTTTGACCAAATAAAGAATGCACTGTTGTTAAAAAAATGAATAAACAGGCAAAGACTGTCTAACTGTGGCAGAACTACAAAAAAAATTTTTGTATAGGAGGAAAGTGTCCTTAAGAGTGCTCGTCTTTCCCACCCACAAGGGCGGTGGTGGCCTAGTGGATAGGATCCTGACCTCTGGACCAAGAGGTCATGGGTTTGAGCATACCACCACTGGGTTACTGAGCAAGACCCTTAGCCCCAAGTTGCCCCAGGGAGACTGCCCCCTGTAGTTAGTGAATAGAAGTTGGATAAAAGCGTCTGCTAAATGCCGTAAATGTACATGGTAGTAGCTTGTGAATCTGATGACCAGAAAGTCGCTGGTTTCGTCCCCCCCCAAGCCTGCAGAAGGGTAATGATGGTGGTGCAGTAACATTTGAAGATACAAACCTCCAGAAGTGCAGCTCAAAGCCCTCACACTTGTCCTTGCATTTCAGACAGGCGGCCCCCGCTCCTATCTCATGGCCCAGGGTAATCTGCCGACAGAGCACAGGAACGACCCATCAGTAAACACAAATCCACATTTAAAGGCTTCTTACATGCCTTAAAGCCTTTCTAAGCAGCTTTTCTTATTATTCAGGCCCGTTTTAATAGTGAAAGTGGAGCGAATCTCACTGGGGATTCAGGTTGATCTGTTTGTAATAAAGAGATGGTCAGTACTTATATCTGGAAAATGAATTAAGTAAACATTTTCATTTATTCTATTTTGATTTCATTCTCTGTGTGTCTGTCTTCACCTGTGACTCAGACTCTTAGACAGAACAATTTACATGCTTGGCCGATAACATGCTTTGCGACAAAGCTTCATGGTATTTCAGTCATTTTCACTACTGCTGTCAAAGAATCATGGCATACTTCCAAAATCTCCCCACATTATCAGTCTTCCTTCTCACACCAAACAGCGCCAGCTGGAGGATTGCTATATAAGGCTAAGTATTTGAGAATGTGAGGAAAGCCTGGACAGCTCCAAAGGTCCTCTGCTTTCAGGCTTTTCTTCTTTTCATCTGTTCATAGAAGGGGCTTAATGAAAATATCCAAGCAGCCTCACCCCCTGGGGGAATTAGCTGAATGCCTTCCTCAGGCCTGCTTGGGCTTTTAGGACCATGACCTTCTCACTGATGTTTACACATACATGAATTCTGTAACTAATATTTACACCATAAATTTGATCTACTCTTAAATTACGGCCCAAATTTAAAAGAAGCACAGCCCAAAATGGACAAAACACTCATACTGCATTTGTATTGCTACTTGTGGCAATTGTGACATTCTTTACAATATATTAATCTGATATATTGCAATTATTATGAATCAGTGAGACATGGTTGATAATACTTGTGCTATTTAGATCAAAATAGACTTCTGTTGAATGCATATTTTGATTTCTCACCAAAACACCCATCTGGAACTGTGATTAGTCAAAATGCTCACAGCACAGAATGGAAAAAATAGTAAATAATAAATAGAAACATATAGTAAATAATGTGATGACTACTAACAAACAATATATTACAGCCCTATAGAGGGTCACACATCATCCAAGTGCTCCCCCTCTGCTCTGAATCTATTTTAATATCTTTTCAGCTACTCTACTTAAAGACCAGTAGGAGTTGACTGGAGGGCCATATCAGGATCCAAGGCACTGTTGACCATTCCTGAGTTAAAGCGTCATCTACCTCCCATGCACATTGTCTGAAAAAGCTTAAAATGATGTACTGCATCTCTTTGACTGCTGACTCACATGGTTTCTGCATCCTGTCTGTGCTACTATGTGCTATGGCAATGTGTCAGCACAACACTGTCCAACCCCCCATTCATCATACTATCCTATGTAAACCTTCGTTAATGGTTTATTTCACCTCTTCACCTCTTGAGCCTTTCCATTTTGTCTGGCCAAGCACCAGTGACATCATCCCTCTCCACAAATATAAACCTACATAAATATACGAACAGCCTACACTGTGCTGAGCTGATGTCCAGGCCAGTTCGAACAAGCTGACAGAAAAACGACGAGTCTGTAAGGAATTACACGCTAAATAAAACTTGCTGGGCCATAAAACTGGTGTCAGTTGCCATTAATTCACACAGTGGAACTCTTTCATTTGCAAATCAGGGAGCTGATCGAAGGGAAACACAAGACTAGGCCAAGCCACACATTCTTTTCACAAACACGTCACTGTGCATCGTTTCAGAGAGTTGTGAAACAAAGCAAAGTCACACAGAAGCAGGTGGAAGGTGAAATTAAGGCAAATTACTTACTCTGTTTGTTGGGGGTTATTATTAATGAACTCTGATGAAGATTCATTGGATCAATGGACAAGAGGGGGAATGTACAAATGGCCAAAATGATGACACGCCATGATAAAAGTACACAAAAGTGGACAAAAGTATTGGGATGCTTGACCATTACACTAACAGGGACTTTAATGATACTGCATTCAAACACAGACTTTAATAAGGAGTTGGTCCACCTTTGCTGCTATAACTGTTTCCACTCTTCTTGGAAGGCTTTCCACAAGATTGTGGAGTTTCTCTATGATAATTTGTGCCCATTCATTCTGTAGAGCATCTATGAGGTCAGGCACTGACGGATCTCCGTTTCAGTTCATCCCAAAGGTGTTGGATGGGGTTGAGATCAGGGCTCTGTGCGGGACAGTTAAGTTCTTCCACACCAAACTGATCCAACCATGTTTTGATGGAGCTTGCTTTGTGCACTGAGGCACAGTCATGCTGGAATAGAAAAGGTTCTTCGCCAAACTTCCCCAAACAAAGTTGGAAGCCTGGTGTTGGTCTTGGTATGCTGAAGCATTAAGATTGCCCTTCACTAGAAGTAAGCCCATACCCTGAAAAACAGGTGTGACCCAATACTTTTGTCCATATAGTGTATATGACAGAGTTCCTGATGGCTAAACAAGTCTATTAGATTGATTCTATCAGATTACGTGACTGCCATCAGGTGCTGACAAGCAGATCTTGGAGCTGAAAATGACCAATTTCATAGTTAAACAGTTCATAATCAAATCCATTGCCTGAAAGCCTTTTTATGTCACTACTACCTAATCATGCCACTGTCTATTGTCTTCAGACACGCCTTTTGTCTTGGACCCCCTATCATTATCCGCAACTCGGACCATCCTGGCAGAGAGAACCCTAATATGCTGAATAAAATTAAACTGACCTTGAAACAGTGACAAGGTATCAAAACAACAATAATACCACTACTAATAATAAACTAAAAGACAATAATAAACATGTTATTCCAAAATGGGGGGGGGGGCGGCGAAAAGTAACACATGCGAATATAAAGAGCAATTTCGAAAGTGAGAGTGAACTCCAGGCTCCAGTTTTATCTTAGCTTCAGAGATCTTCACCTTTCTGGGGGGTTCCTCAAAGCAGGTCACATTCCCCCCCTTCCTTCTCCTGAGGAACTCTACAGGACCCTCACAAGCAGAACTCACCTTTTTCACCTCCTTTTCGATCTCCATAGTGGGTTTTCCGTACAGTTGCGTAAATAAACGGAGGTCAGGGTGTGTAGTCCCGCTTCCCCAGCTGGCCGCGGCGGAGGGTGGAGGTTCTGCGGCCGGCTGGCTGAGTTCCTGGCCGCACCCACCTCCCCTCTCCCCCGCCACTCGCAGCTCATTGTTCGCTCCTCCACTGACTTCCAGCGTGCAGCTCTCAGCCAATAGAATCCCACCACGGGATTCACACGACCAATCAGAAGCGAGGAAGGCGGCACTGACACATCACGTTGACAAAAGTATTGGGACACACCTGTTTCCTATCCTTTGGGCTAGGCTCCTTCCTCCTAGCGAAGGGCAATCTTAATGCTTCAGTATACCAAGACATTTTGGACAATTCTTCCAACTTTGTGGACACAGCTGCTTTGGGGAAGGCCATTTTCTATTCCAGCATAACTGTGCCCCAAGGTCCATAAACACATGATGGAAGAACTTGACTAACCCACACAGAGCCCTGACCTCAACCCCATCCAACACCAACTGGAATGGAGATAACGAGCCAGGTCTTCTCTTCTAACATCATTGTCTGACCTCATAAATGCTCTACAGAATAGATGGGCAGAGTGAATTGTACCCCAGAAACTACAAAGTCTTGTGGAAAGCCTTCCGAGAAAACTGGAAGCTGTTATAGCTGCAAAGAAGGGAGGACCATCTCCATATTAAAGTCTATGAATTTGAGTGCAGTGTCATTAAAGTTGGTGTATTGGTCAGGCGTCCCAATATTTTTGTCCATATAGTGTATTACCGGGACACTTTCATACAAGTATCTGGGTTTTCTGGATTACTTTTGATACTTTTATTATTATAATCATGACACTTTATTTTAATTTTGCACTTTGAAATGAACAATTAGGCTTTTTCTGATTTGAAATGAAAATTTTCTATAACATTTGCATTTATGTGTTCAACGTGTGTACTTTTTAAAAATGCAGCTGGTTTGAAATGCAGATGTTTTGTAGTATAAAAGACACAGAGACACTGACTTTCATTGTCCCTCATGCTGTCTTCTGTCAACTACTACATTACAGACTTCCGGCATGATCAGACAGAGGAAGTGGTGGCTTAGTCAAACTGGGCATGGAGGGTGTCACAAAAGTCTCTCTGTATCTCTCTCTCTCTCTCTCTCTCTCTCTCTCTCTTGCAATCCCTCTGTCTCTCTCTCCGCCCTGGGGGAGGCATAATTAAATGTTTAAGAGTAAACAAGTCATTCAGAGGGATTTCATGTGAAATGCTCCATTCTAGAAAAACTCACTGAGCCTGAAGCATTCTCAGTGGTACAGATAGGAACTGGGTGTCTGAACCGTTTAATGCTGCAGTGGTTGGAGAAGGTTTTGTTCTGAAATGTAATTCATTCATGGCAGAGAAGTTAATGATTTGCAGGACATAGTAAAGGAAAATAGTCCACCAAAGGAAATAAACTTTTTTCAGAATGACTTTTAAATTATCATAGACATTACATATCGAAAGTCGGAAGACACATGCAGGTTCACTGGTGGTTTTAATAGAAGAGTAAATGAAGTGGCAGTGAAGACATGACGTTGCACTGTAGACAGTGACCATTCTGTCATATGTGAACACACCACAGCACAGTGTGAACAGCATGAAATTCTTCCTCTGCATTTAACCCATTTACCAAGTAAGACAGCAGGCAGCCTGGGGAGCAGTACCTTACTCAGGGTACCTCAGTGGTGCTTAGCAGTCTTGGGAATCAAACCCACAACTTCCTGATTGCAGGGCAAACTCCCTAACCACTAGGCCACCAGCTGCCCACTGGGTCCCATCACAGCCACTGTAAAATAGAAAAATCTGATTCAATAACTTTCTACTACAGATCAAACTACTCTCAATGATTTGTATGGAAGTTTTGAGTTACATAGAAATGTAAAAAAAAATCTAATTTGACCCCCCATCTTGAACATGAGTCAAGCTCCATTAAGTTCAGGTCCATTGTTACTATTCATATACACATCTAGTCAAAAGTTTTTGCACAATGCAGGTTTTTACTGTTTATCCATTATCCATTTTCATAAACTGCAGGCTTTTATTTTTGTTGAGCTTTGGAAAGTTGTTGCATGAACGACTATAAATGAAAATAGAAAGTTTCCTTCATAAGATGAAAGAATCTGTAACAGTGCATGTCTGACTCGTATTAACTGGTTGTGGTGATGCAGAGTCAAATTCTAGACTGTCCTTTAACTCTAAATGCTCTCCTTAACTGTTTTATCACATTGGCTCTCACTTGATAGCTCGTTAAACACTCGTCTTAAAGCCTGAGAAACTGGACGTTAGATAAAGCCTGGGAAACTGAACGTTTTTGCAGTGGGCTCTTTTTTCTCCAGAGCTGTATGCTGCCGGAGGACAATCCCAGCAGAAAAAGAAATCAGACTGTGCAGGATCTGGTCTACTGGAATCAGAACAAAGGTAAAAGTCCTTGTTTGAACTCCATATGCTACACAGCAGTGACTCATGCAATGTCAAATACAGAGGCTTTAAACACTGGGTGTGTTTCCCAGCCTTATCTGAGCATGAACGGCCCTACTGCTGGCTGAATCAATAAAAATCCAGCATTTAATGAAGTCCAGTTCTTTCTGCAGGATTACATAAACAGCAGCCAACCACAAAGCATGTAAGACACAGTCATTCAGTTTCAACATGCCAAATATTCCTCTCCATGTCTCACAGCCTTTTCGCAGAATTAAACAAGCTTTAAATGCTAAGACTGATAGATATGTAAAGGAACTCTGAATAGCCATTTTGTGTCCCTTTTTAAGTTCAACCTTTTCTGCATAATCAACGAGACACAAAATGAGTGACCAATCAGAACAGAATTCCTATCCATGGTTTACACCCATTGCACAGAATTTAACAGGCTCTCTTTGCAAAAACTGATAAATATGTAAAGGAACTGTGTTCTGACTGGCTGCCCATCCCCACCCCTGGCACCCCAATATCACCAGCACTCCACATTATCACTTTTATGTGACAATGGGATTCTTTATTAAACAGATAGGCTTCTTCAGTAGTTCTTTATTAAAAGTGATGGTTTAATTCAGAACAATTCTTAAAATGAAATGTTTAGGTGATTCCTTAGGTGATTTCTTTTTATCAAATGTTTTTTCTTTGTGATGGGGAAACAGTTGTCTACGGTTCTTTACAGACTTTATAAAAATTGATATATTATTAGTCTGTTAAAGATCAGATTATTTCAAATCTTTTTGTTGTACAGAACTATGCACATGGTCACTGGATGAACCTTCAGTGGGAGAAAGATCTGGAGACTGGGGAGGCCAAGACATAATTCCCAAAACTTTTAGCTGAACTTTTAGACCTGGGATGTCTCTTCAAAACCAACAGTTTGAACCTTTTTTGCTAAAAGCAACATATCTTTTTTTTTTTAATATGGGGATGATCCCAAACTTCTTGCCAGAGGTGTATTTATGTTTGCAGCGTAGCATACAGAAAAAAAAGTTTAGACATCTTGAATTTTGTTTCTCCATGAATTTTGTTTATTTGATCATGCACAATAAAAGTCACTCTGTCATGTCTAGTTGTAGCACTGTGGGTGGCCGCTAGAGGGCACTATTATTGTATTTGGGTTTTGGGACTTTTATGTTGATAGGTTTCACTGGGGATTGGATTCAGGTTATAGTCACAGGTGGTTTGTATTTGTGTTAAGTGATTGTGCATGTAGATTGGTTCATGTCTTTTGTTTTGTGGGTTTATAAGGGAGTTTAGAGTGTTGGTTGGTACACTGTCAGTGATAGTCCTCCATGCTGAGGTATGATTTCCTTCTCCTTTTTGTTTGAGCAACTAGAGTCTTGTTTCAGGTCACTGTGCCTGCTTTTTGTTTGAAGTTTTGAAAAATAAAGAAAATCAAAGCATGGAACAACGTGTACGTGCCAACCATCATTGGGGACAGAGGGGGAAGCATGACAGATGTACTGACCTCCCAATATGGCACAACACAGTGGGCGATGAGTCCTGGAAAGAGTGGAGAGAGACTGAGAGTGAGGCAACCTGGTTCCAGCTCGAGGGGGAATCGATCAGAGTCAGTCGATTTTCCACCAGAGTGCTGCTGAACAGAGGGTCTGAGGAGGAGGATCAGCAGGCCCATATGGATGAGCTGGCAGGGGTAATTACGGAATTGATCTGTAACCTCCAACAGTGGTCTGGACAGCTGCGGACACCAGCCACTGAGGGCCCAAAGACCCGTGCACACGCTGGCGCTAGAGGTGCTACCATTGCTGCGTGTGCAGTCCAGCCCTAGCGGAGAGGCCTGTGACTTTAGCCCTAGTGGAGAGGCGCTACCAGTACTGTGTGTCCTGTCCAGCCTGCTGCTGAAAGCCACTGCTGAGCGAGATAATCTCGCAGTCCCGGGGAGGGGTCAAGAGTGTGCTCGAGAGAGACCAGACAACGCGAGAGAGAGTGATGAGGCACTTCAGTCGCTGGTGCCTGTGGCCTGGACGACTTCAGCTGCCCGTCCCAACACTGAGGCGGCGACCACCTTCCGTCTCAACACCGCCTCAGCTCCAAGTTTGTGCCCTAGGGGGTTAGTTGCCCTAGAGGGGGGAAGGGTAGGTTGGAAATTCAAGGAGGCAGAATAGCAGCAGATACAGGAGCAGTTAGCTGCCCAGAGCCTATAGCATTTAGCCCAGCGCAAATGGACCTATTCAGTTCTTTAGAGGAGCTTTCAAGCTCATTAGTCGTGCCTCTACTCCCATTAGCCCAGCAGCTAAACCCATTAGAGCGGTTGGTAGCCACAGAGGGGCTTCTAGAGGGGACTGTAGTTGCAGAGGGGTGTTTGGAGGGCTTACTGAAACAGCAGCAGGGCATTTAGAAGCCAGCCAGGGGTTTGGTGCAGCTATGGAGAAACCTATAGAAACCAGCACAGGAATTGCTGTAGCCCTAGAGAGGCATTTTGAAGCCAGCTATGGATGTAGTGTGGCTTTGGAGATAATTGAAAAGCCTTTAGAGACCAGAGAGAAGCCATTAGAGACCAAAGAAAAGCCTATAGAGACAAGTGAGGGGCCTTTAGGAGTAGTGTACAGGAAGGGACTAGACAATGACCGCTTGGACTCAGTAGAGGAGCACCAAGCAGAAAACTCAGTAATAGAGAACTCCAAGCTAAAGGGCTCCGTAGAAGTAGCCTTGCACAGGAGATCATGAAGAAGCTTCCAGTAGGAGGTACTGCTCCAGAGGACAGTGAGGGGTTCCCACCCAAAGGACTCCCAGGAGGGGGTCTGGTCAGAGAGAGCAGGGAGGAGCTCCCAGTGGGGGCTTCGCCTCAGAGCACAGTGAGATGTTCCCCACGGAAGGGCTCCCAGGAAGGGGCTCTAGCTCCGAGGACAGAGAGGGGCTCCAGGGAAGGGGCTTCGCACCTGAGGACAGCACAAGGCTCCCTGGAGGGGGCTCTGCCTCTGAGGACAGTGAGGGGCTCCTGGTAGGGGGCTCCACGCCAAGGGACAGTAGAGTTTCCAGGAGAGGGCTGTTCCCTGTCTCACAGACAATGTGAGACTCCCAGGAGGGAGTTTCAAGTGGATGGTAAGGGACTCTCAAAGGGGAGCGTCCCATGAGACCCATCCGTGTCTAAAGAGACAAGGTCAGATGGGGATCAAGGGACGCTGTCCTTTGCTGCCTCTGACCCCTCCTCCGCCTTTAGGGTGGTGTGGGGGTTGGTTTGCGCTCCGGTGGTGCGCTTTTGAGGGAGTCTCACATTTTGTAGCACTGTGGGTGGCCGCAAGAGTTCACTATTGTATTTGGGTTTTGGGACTTTTATGTTGATGGGTTTCACTGGGGATTGAATTCAGGTTATAGTCACAGGTGGTTTGTATTTGTGTTAAGTGATTGTGCTTGTAGATTGGTTCATGTCTTGTTTTGTGGCTTTATAAGGGAGTTTAAAGTCTTGCACCTTGGTCGATACACCGTCAGTGATAGTCCTCCATGCTGAGTCTTGTTTCAGGTCACTGTGCCTGTTTTTTGTTTGAAGTTTTGAAAAATAATCAATGTGTACGTGCCAACCATCATTGGAGGACAGAGGGGGAAGCGTGACACACTCCATAGAAATGTCACACCAGTTTCGCATCAGTTTTGGACACAGTGTGGGAATTGCAGCAGAAGGGCCTATCAGCTCCGTTTCGGTATTTCTTGCGCAAGGTCACAATGACTTTGCTGAAATATAAAAGTCTAGGGACACACTAAATCTCTCTACAGCAACATGAGAGG
>JBBPCX010068916.1:5000-11790 GCA_037974365.1 Hydrocynus forskahlii
TAAACTGTCACTGCTGGGTTTAGACTAACGATCTCCGGTGTGTATAAGTCAGACTCTGAGTTTCTTTTTCATTGTTTGTTGCAGTTTTACTCACTTTCACCTGCCTGCTTGAAGATATAATAAAGGAGCAAGACGCTCGCGTTTCTGGCTCGTGAAACGAGTTTGGCTTGCTGTTTAATCTGTGTTTACGCTAGCTCACACACAGACAGAGCAGTACAGTAAAAAGACAACTAGCAGTGGGTACTACGTAAAATACAAGAACTCAAGCATGGCCTCAAACTACAAAACTAGTGCCAAAGACGAAACGAAGCATGATGCAAGCCCGCCACGTCCATCCTCTCCAAAACCTTCGGTTCGCTCAGTGTCAAGAGCTAGCTCAAAACGCTCGTCTTCTTCCAAATCAGCTGTTATGGAGGCTGCTGCCAAAGCGAGAGCCTCAGCTGAAGCAGCGCTCACCAAGGTAGCCTACGCCAAGCGACAGTTGGAAATGAAAAAGGAGAGAGCTAAGTTAGGTCTTCAAAAGGCTGCACTAGAGGCGGATTTAGAGGTTTTGGAATATGAAAAGGAAGCAGAAGCGGCGCGAGTCGAAGCTGAAGTCTTAGAAGCAGCTGTAGCTATGGGGAATGAAGACATGCAAAGTTTAAGAAGTGTGGTTTCGCCGCAAGCAATTCACCAGCGCACAGAGGAATATGTGCAGTGCCAATCACGGGTCACCATGCAGTCTTCGGCTTTACTTCGCAACGAAATGTGGCACACTGTGAACGGTCCCCCATGTCAGTCAGCACCTGGAGCGGTAGGGGGAAAAACCCCTACCCAGTGTCTTCATAACCTCAGAACATGAACCCACACACATAACTGAAGAAGCACTCGCTTCGAATCAGTCACACAATCCACACAGAGAACGTGATCAGCTTCATAGTCCTCTTCGCCCTGACTCTCCACCCATGATAGATTTCGCCAAGTTCCTAGCACGCAGAGAATTAGTGACTGCTGGCCTCACAAAGTTCGATGACTCACCAGAAAACTTCAGGGCATGGCAATCATCATTCTTTAACGTAACACAGGGCTTGGGGCTCACCTACAGCGAAGAGTTAGACCCCCTTATGAAGTGGTTGGGTAAAGAGTCATCCGAGTATGTGAAAAGGATTCATGCCACTCATATCACCAACCCTAAAGCTGGCCTCTATCAGTCCTGGCAGAGACTTCAGGAATGCTACGGAACACCAGAGATGATAGAGAGTGCGCTGTTCAAAAGACTGGACAGTTTTCCCCATCTGTCAGCTAAAGACAATGCAAAATTGAGAGAGCTCAGTGACCTCCTTATGGAGCTGCTGGCAGCTAAGGATGATGGGTACCTCCCTGGCCTGCCTTACCTCAATACTCCTCATGGGATAAAGCCCATAGTTGAGAAGTTGCCCCCAGGCCTTCAAGAAAAATGGCTCAACACCGGCTCCCGCTTCAAAGAGCAACACAGGGTGACATTTCCTCCACTTTCGTTCTTTGTGGACTTCATTGATGCCCAGGCCAAAGCCCGCAATGACCCAAGCTTCGCATTGTCAAGCGACAGCCAGCCCTACAACAAAGGTGAGAAAACACCACTCAAACAAAGTGGATTTAAGACTGCTATATCTGTGCACAAGACAGACGTGTCTGCGACAGTCAGCGCAGACACAACAAACACTACAAACACTGAAAGGAAGGATAGTGATCCAGCTAGATATTGTCCAGTGCACAAGAAAACGCACCCACTAGAGAAATGTAGGACATTCAGAATGAAAACACTGCAGGAACGAAAAGACATTCTAAAAGAAAACAAACGCTGCTTTAAATGCTGTGGCCCTAACCACCTCGCCAAGGACTGTCAGACGCCACTGAAGTGTGGAGAGTGTGAGCGTGAAAGACACTGCCTAGCAATGCATCCTGACACCTCTCGGCCGCCACCTCTGTTGTCTGCTCAACCAGGTACAGAAGTACAACCAGCCAGTTCTCCTCTGGAGGTGAGATCACAGTGCACCATGGTCTGCGGCTTAGGCAGTCTTGGACGGTCCTGCTCAAAGGTATGCTTGACACGCATTTTCCCACAAGGTCTACCAGAGCGCGCCATTAAGATGTATGTCATACTGGACGATCAAAGTAACCACTCCTTGGCATGCTCTGAATTCTTCCAGCTGTTTGGGGTTGACAACAGCCCGTCACCATATCTTATGAGAACATGTGCCGGCACAACAGAGATGACAGGAAGAAAGGCGGTAGGGTTTCAGATTGAAGCTGTGAATGGAGGTGCGTGTCTCGATCTCCCACCACTCATCGAGTGCAATGAGATATTGACCAACAAGTCTGAAATCCCGACACCAGAGATTGCTCTCGCACATGATCACCTGAGACACATCGCTCTGCACATTCCTAAACTGGATCCTGATGCCCAAATAATGGTCCTGCTAGGGAGAGACATGATACGTGTGCACAAGGTGAGAGAACAAGTCAATGGCCCCCACGATGCACCCTTTGCTCAGCGCGTAGACTTAGGCTGGGTGATAATAGGTGAAGTGTGCCTTGACAACGCCCACAAACCCACTGTGAACACCTTTAGAACCCACATTCTCCATAATGGACGCCCATCACTCCTTGCCACAACAGCATCTGTGTGAAAAATAGACTGAGCTACGTCGGGGAGCACAGGTATGGCCATTCTGCAAATATGACAAAGCCCAAGCCAGCTGAAGAACAACTTAGGCTCACAGTCTTTCAGAAAACTGACAACGACAATAAAGGTGCCATGTCCTTTGAAGATGAACTGTTTTTGAACATTATGGAAAAGGAGGTCCATCAGGACAAAGAGAATAACTGGGTAGCTCCATTACCATTCAAGTCTCCTCGTCCTCCACTCCCCAACAACAAAGAGCAAGCTCTTTCCCGTCTCAGTTCTCTGAGGCGCACGCTGAGTAGGAATGCTGAGATGAAGCAGCAGTTCTCCGCCTTCATGGAAAAGCTGTTCCAGAACAAACATGCAGAGAAGGCGCTGCCTATCCAAGACAAACAGGAATGTTGGTACCTGCCCATTTTCGGGGTGTACCATCCTCAGAAGCCAGGGCAGTTACGAGTCGTGTTTGACTCAAGCGCCCAACAGGATGGCGTTTCTCTCAATTTGGTGCTGCTCACAGGCCCTAACCTAAACAATTCTCTCCTGGGCGTGCTGCTACAGTTTAGGAAAGACCTCATTGCAGTCACTGCCAACATCCAACAGATGTTCTATGGATTTTTGGTGCAGCATGACCACAGAGACTACCTGCGATTTTTGTGGCATATAGACAATGACCATTTCAAAAGGGATACAAGAATATCGCGTGTGAGTGCATGTCTTTGGCAATAGCCCGTCACCGGCAGTTGCCATCTATGGCCTGCGACGAGCTGCTCAGAGAGGTGAGCCAAAGTACGGCACAGACACAAGGGAGTTTGTGGAAAGGAACTTTTATGTGGATGATGGTCTCATATCCCTGCCCACAGAGTCAGCAGCTGTGGACCTGCTGAAGCGGACGTGTGCATCACTCGCTGAGTCCAACTTGAAACTGCACAAAATCGCATCAAACAGCGTCACTGTGATGAAAGCCTTCAAGCCTGAAGAGCTGGCCTCAGGTATCAAAGACTTAGGCCTAGATAACGAGACCCTGCCTGCGCAGAGGAGCTTAGGCCTATGCTGGGACATCAGCACAGACATGTTCACCTTTAAGGTGGCTGTTGCAGACAAACCTTATACCCGCCGCGGAGTGCTGTCAGTCATTAACAGCATCTTCGACCCCTTGGGTCTGGCCACGCCGGTGATCATCAGGGGCAGACTGCTGCTATGAGAGCTGTCACGTAGAGTCCAGGACTGGGACCTTCCTCTGCCTGTTGAAAGGGTGAGCAGATGGGAAGAGTGGAAAGTGTCTCTTGAAAAGCTGAGTAACCTCCATGTCCCTCGCTGCTATGTGAAGATGTCGCTCTCAAAAGCCAAATACACAGAACTTCTATGTATATGTGCACAATCGCGTGCATCGCATACGCCAGACAACGTCCCCAGATCAGTGGCACTACATCCCCTCTGAACAAAACCCCGCAGACTTAGCCACCAGATCTGTAGCGGCATCACAGCTCATGGACACAATGTGGTTTAAAGGACCAGACTTTCTCTACAAGCTTCCAAAGATGGAGAAACATGAACACTTTGAGCTAATAGATCCTGAAATGGATGTGGAGGTCAGACCACAAGTGACTGCTCTAGCTACTCATCTTGAAACTAAAAGACTGACTCCTGAGAGATTCAGACGTTTTTCCACATGGAAGTCCCTGGTGAGAGCCATTTCCTTCTTGAAACATCAGGTATGTTCGCACAAGTCAGACATGACAGACACACCACAACATGTGTGCAAAGGGTGGCATCAGTGCAGTAGGCCTCGCACTCCCGAGGAGCTTACAGCAGCCAAGAGACTTATACTAGAGACTGTGCAAAGAGACGCATATCCAGATGAATATGCTGCTCTTCAAGCTGACAAAGAAATCAAGTCAGATTTTGACCCTTGACCCCTATAAGAGTGATGGCCTGCTGCGGGTTGGAGGGCGTCTCAGACATGCTTCTCTCGACTCAGAGATGAAACACCCAATCATCCTCCCAAAGAACAGTCATGTCACCAAGCTGCTTGTGGAACATCATCACATGGAAGTGAAACACCAAGGGAGGTAGTTCACAGAGGGGGCCATTAGAGCAGCTGGACTATGGATTGCTGGAGGCAAAAGACTGGTGAGTTCCATCCTCCATCACTGTGTGACATGCCTTAAGCTCAGGGGGAAGCTGGAGGTTCAGAAAATGGCTGACCTCCCTCCAGAGCGGCTCGACACCTCCCCACCCTTCACATATGTAGGGCTGGACGTATTTGGGCCATGGACAGTGGTGACCCGACGTACTCGAGGAGGTGCAGCGCAAAGTAAAAGGTGGGCCATTCTGTTCACATGTATGAACACAAGGGGGGTCCATATTGAAGTTGTAGAGTCAATGGATGCCACAAGCTGCATTAACGCATTGCGAAGATTCTTTGCCATCAGAGGCCCAGCGAAGCAGCTCAGATCAGACAGAGGAACGAACTTCATAGCCGCTAGAGCAGAGCTGGGCATGGGGCATTCTGTGGAAAAGCAAACCAGCATTCTGAATTATCTCCATAGCAAAGACTGTACATGGGAATTTAATCCACCACACGCCTCACACATGGGGGGAGTGTGGGAACGCATGATTGGGGTCACACGCAGAATATTAGAGTCTATGCTTCTGCAGAACAAACATACTCACCTGACGCACGATGTCCTGTGTACATTGATGGCGGAGGTATCAGCGATAATCAACTCAAGACCACTGATCCCTATCTCATCAGACCCTTCCTCTCCAATTCTGTTGTCCCCTGCCATGCTCTTGACCCAAAAGCCGGGCTTACTTGCTCCGCCAGGCAACTTCACTAGCAAAGATCTCCTAAAAGGCCAGTGGAGACAAGTGCAAGTGCTGGCTAATGAGTTCTGGGGTCGTTGGAAAAATGAGTACTTAAGCACTCTCCACTTAAGGCGCAAATGGCACAGAACACAGCGGAACCTACAACCTGGAGACATAGTGCTGCTGAAGCAGAGTCAAGCGCTGAGGAACGAGTGGCCACTGGCTCTACCTTTCCAAGCAGTGATGGAAGAGTCCGCAAGGTGGAGGTGCGGGTAGCATCTCCGGGCATTTCAAAGACTTACCTGCGGCCCATTTCCGACATCATCCTCCTCCTTGAAAGGGACTGAAGAAAAAAAAAAAAAGGGGAAAGAGGGTTAAGTTAGTGGCATGTCATGCCAGACGGGGAGTGTTCTGTTATACTGCTTATTGTGAACAGATAAAGTTTAATGTTATTTAATGTATGACGAGTTCTTTATACAGTAACTTAAGAGACATTACGACATACAGGCATTTTGTAAAGAAAAGGGGTGAACCTTTATTTCGACACGCCCCAATGTTTACACTCTGTGACCTCACGCTGTAACAAACCTCCCCTTAATCAATACAGAAGACTGTTAACAGAAATGAGGTAGGGAACAAACCACCAACACTTGTATTATGTTTAGATCATATATTATATGTTCACCAAGCATACATTCACTCACACACACAACCCTCTGCCCAAAACCCCATTACAATTCACATATCCCAAATACAACAGTGCAAATTAGTCCATAAAGTTTCTGAGAAAAGGTTCCAGGTCAGTTACTTAAATGGTGATTGACCCCCTCTGCCTTTGGAGCTTCACCTTAAAGTTTCGGTCCCTTAAAGCTGTATTTACTCGGGCTGGTGAAGAGCTTGGCCGTTGAGGAGTCTTCAGACTTCCTTCTCTTGCCATAACGCCGTTCGGCTTGAGACACGTTGCACCGCACTTCCCGAACTAACGCTTCTTGCCTTCTTACCCTCTCGTAAGCAGGATGGTCAGGTCCGATGTTGGTAATCGGCACCCTCTCCGATGGTCCCTTCAATTTCCTTCCTAAGGCCATATCAGCTGGGGTGTACCCATTACTTTCCTGCCAAGTGGTGTTCACCGCAAAGCGTAGTTCCGGTAACCCTTGGTACCAGTGCTTAGGCTTACTTTCAACATGACCAGCTATGATGAACTTCAAGGTTCGGTTTGTCTGTTCGGTGATGTTTTGCGAGTGAGGATGAGTAGAGATCTTCGGTACCACTCCCCATCGTCGGCAGATACTTTTGAGGAGCTGTGAAGTACATTGTGGTCCTCTATCATACAAGATG
>JBBPCX010068917.1:0-11789 GCA_037974365.1 Hydrocynus forskahlii
CATGAGCGTGAACCCTAATGTCTGGGTATCGGATATCACCTGATTTCCTGTTTAAATACCCTACGCGTGCGCTACTTCCGAAGACCCATGATGTCACGCGCCCTGGTGCGTGTGACAGTGAGATCTGGTTGGGAATTATGTATGGCATCTGATTCCAAAGACAAGACAAGAATCTCAAAGTATCTACATGAGAATGGCTGCACATGGTAATTCAATCCTCCATGGGGCCATGGGAGCGCATGATTGGTGTAACCCGAAGGATCCTTGACTTTTTACTTCTGCAGCCTGAGCATCCTCACATGACTCACGATGTGCTTTGTACACTGATGGCAGAAGTTTCCGCTATTACCAATGTGACACCACTAGTCCCTGTTTCATCAGATCCTACTTTGCCCTTCCCTCTAAATCCTGCAATGCTTCTCACACAGAAGGTGAAAGGAATCTGAAAGAGGGTGACATTGTGCTACTGAAACACAGTCAGTTACCTTGAAATGAGTGGAATGTTGGAATGGTCATTTCCACTTATCAAAGTACAGATGGACGAGTTTGGAAAATAGAAGTCAAGACAACCACTCAAGGCAGTGTTAAAAAGTGATATTAGTTCAAGTCTGTAGAGAATTACATAAAAGGTATACGACAGCCAGTTTGTGCTAACCACTATTACCTTACTGTAAAAGCCAGCGTGTTCATATTCTGTGCATTTTCACAGTACGTGGCTACTGTGAGTAATACAAAATTGTTAAGAAATGGAAGTCTGTATTTTTTATGCAGTCTTTCATAGATATTTTCATATTTTCTGTTTTGAACAGTTTCACTCCTGTTTACTAGGTCATGTGCTTTAAGGAAATGAAAGGAGCAAAAGGATGCTCACATCCTGGCTCAAAAGTTTGGCTTGCTGTTTTTCTGCATCAATGCTTGGGAAGTAAATACGTAAAAATAACAGTACAGTCATCTAAAACGTTGAGGTAACTTACTAGTATTTAATAATTAGCGTCTAGAACAGAAAAAACAAACAAAAAACACACTGAGGCAACGCTGAAACACCAAGCAGCCCTGGCAGCAAAACAGGAAGTGATGTCACACCAACCTTTGATGTGACTTTGGCAACTGAAAACTTTCAGTAATGATATACTTACGTAAGTACAGAACAGTTATAAAATACAGACAAAAAGGGTTTATTGTTTCTACGCCTGTTAAACAAAGTCAGAATTATTATAGGTTGTTGATTTATCATCCTCTACAAGTTTTAATTCCTTTTCAGTTGATCATTAAATTGTTGATCATAAATATTTACTGGTTGTATCCTGTTGGGACTACTCTGAAGTGCTCTACAGATGAGACCAGTGCTGTGCCCAAATGACCCACAAGGTGTAAAGTGTAAGTGAAAAGTGACCATTTGTCATACGTGAACAAACCACAGCACAAAGTTTGAATAGCACTGGCAGCCAGGAACACAGCGCCTAGGGAGCAGTGTGTGGAGATGCCATCCCATCAATTGGAAAATGGAACATGATTACTTAATTACACTGTCAGGTCCAGATTATTTTGGTGGTTAACAAGAGTTCGTCCCAGCACCATCAATATAACCAATACAAAAAAGATTCTCTTGCATGGGTCACCAAACATACCCCCAAAGGACAGGTGTGGCTGCAAGTTTTCATTACAAGTGGAATCATATGTTCTCTAGCTCAATTAGAATGAAAACCTACCACCACGTCAGGTCTTTGACGTTAAGATTGATAACCAAATCCAGCTATAACCGATATTTTTCCTTTTGGGTTAACAATATTCAAACAGGTTTTTATGAAAATATCCTGATGCTTAATATTAACAAGATGTTAATATTATATTATACATGTTCTTTTTTATGCCAAACCCACCTTGAATGTTTGTGATCAAAAATCAAAAACATTTCTGTCTCACCTGACTTGCCATCTAATCTGGCATCTAGCAAACTCCAGATTATTTTGTTTGTGTTTAGATTAAGGAGAATATTTTTATTTAGGCATGTCATGCAGATTTTTGACAGGGAAAAGGTCTAGTGGTAGCTTTGGTGCTTGGAATGCTAGCAATTTTTTTAACATCTCCAGCTGTGGTCCTTAAAGAAGTTTTTGCTTCTCTAACCGTTCTCTACCCAGTGCATAAGGTAAAACACACTACAGCTTTAGTTAGATACTTAGAAAAATTGAAATATAAATGCCAACAATATCTCAGTTGCATTTTGTACATGGCACTAACTGTGATATTTGCTGGTTTGTTAAAAAATAATTATTGAAAAGGGTTTTAGTTTTCTTAGACTATTTGTTATTTAATTCAATTAAAGGTTCTTTACTCATATGATATCTCTGTGAGATTAAGCTAATTATCCACAAAGATGTTGCTCACTGTCAGTAGTTATTTACAATTAATTCTTGGGTAGCCAGTATGCCAAACAATGCCTGTAGTCTAAGACTACATTGTTACTACTTTTAAGAAGTTCACAGTAGTTCATCATTAATAAGCAATGAAATATACTTGAGAACAAAAAGCAAATATCCTGAGATCTGCCATCACCTGCATATTCAACTGTAATACAGCACCAGAAATGTAACAAATTGTCCACATAAATATGTTCTCATTACAAGATTTCATCTGCCCCTGCAACTAGATGAAGTTTTGTGGGGGAAAAATCCCTCACACCTCCAGGATTAGGAGGTTGAATCCGGGTCTTGGCCTTGTGTGTGTGAAATTTGCATGTTCTTCTCATGGTCGTGTGGGTCTCCTCCAGGGTCTCTGGTTTCTCCTACAGTTGAAAGATATGTGGGTCCAGTGAATTGGGGATTCTAAATTAGCCATAGGTCTGAGTGTGTGAGTGTATGGCGTGTGCTCCAGGTACCCGCGACCCTAGGATAGAAAATGAATCAGTGAATATGAAAGTCAGCAAATAAATCTTAATTTCATACCTGTACTAATTACATTCTATTGAGAAAATCCAGAGTTGCAAACTTCAATTTTATATATATATATATTGTGGTGCCAGGTCTAATAATCCAAGCGCTCCTCAGCCATCGCTGTCCACAGTACTGAAATGGACGCGATCTGCCGCTGTCAGAGCACCGGCTGTGGCTTGCCCATTCAGCACCCTTGCTTTGGACTATCAGAACGGAGGGCTACAAGACACCCTAGAACACCGTATAAAAGGGGCTGCCCAAGGAAGAGAGAGGAGAACCAGTACTCCCAGCAGCTTGGACGCAACGTTACAACACATAACTCTGTCTCGCCTCTTAGGTTCCAGCCTTGTGGACTCTACCTGCTCCCGACCTGATGCCGGACTGTCAACACCCTGCACCTCTCCCGATACCTTCCAGCACTTCCCTGACCCACACCAGCCCTTCCTGCACTTTCCCCCAGTAAATACATGACACCTCTTCACCAGGGTTGTTGTCAACCTTGCCTGTGTCTCTGCGTCTGTGTCTGTGTTCCTCCTGAAGTTAACCCCCAGTGATGATGTAGGGGCATTCCCGGGGACCTTTGAGAGGACTGCAATACAGGAGTGCTGGCCCTATGAGGAATGGGCTAACATCATTGCCCTGTTCTTTACAGAAGAGGCCCAGGCCTATGAATCCTTCGCAATGAGGTTCATAGCCTGATGTAGGTACTCCCCCAAGAGAGCAGCCACGGAGTTCTACCGATGGACCTACGATCCCTGGAAAGAGCCCCGTGGGCAAATAGACCACCAGGAAGTAGGTGACCGGGTGATCCTGGACCGCTTCCTCTATGTGCTGTAAGCGTGCCGGACATGAGGACCCACCAGGACATGGTCTATGCCTTCGAAAAGGCCATGGTAGTGGTGGTTTAGAAGGTAGGATACTTGCCTATAGACCAAGAGGTCGTGGGCTCGAATCCTACCTTCAGCATACCACCACTGAGTTCCTGAGCTAGACCCTTAAACCCAAGTTGCTCCTGGGAGACTGTCCTCTGTAGTTAGAATGGAAGTCGCTTCGGATAAAAGCATCTGCTAAATTCTGTAAATTTAAATGTGGCAGTGCAGGAATTGGGGAGAGGGGATTGAAAAATTCCCTGCCGGGGATGGGGGCACTGAAATCCAAAACTGTGGCTGGCAGGATGCACCATTCACACTGTTCCAGGGCATCATCCTGGTGGAACGCACCTCTGAGTGGAGGGAATATTCATTGAAGCGCTACCAGGAGCATGATTACGCTGGTCAGGCCCTCTGTATTCCCCGGCCCACCTCAGCCCTGTGGACACACAGGAGTGGCCTGTGGTGGTGGGACCCGTCTCACTCCTAGTGGGCTGCGACTGGCCCAGATTTGATGCAGAGCAGCACAGGATAGAGCAGCCCCCAACAAAGACAAGCCCCCGCCACCCTCTTGGCCCAGACCAAGGAAGAAGCCGTGGAGGCGGGGACAGAGGGTAAGAAACATTTCCCCACTAATCTCTCATCTGCTCTTCCAACAGGTCAGTGGTGAATTTGGCAAGGAAGATAAGTAGGATGCGGGGTGCGTTGTGGAGAGGGTGGATCAGGACCTGTCGACCCGACTCCCCGCAACCTACAGTCTAACTTAGAATGATCATATTATCGATGCCATCGCCATGGGGACTGGTCAACCTCCCTGTCCTCCCCTGCTCGAAGGTAGACACGGTGCTACAACTGGCCCACAGTCACCCTCTCAGAGGCCACCCTCTCAGAGCTAAAAACACACTAGAAAAGCTAAGAGACCAGTTTCACTGGCTGGGATGAAAGCAGATGTTTTGCCAATGTTGCCCCCAGTGCCAATGTACCTTACCAGTGAAACCAGCCCCTGCATCATTCATAGGGCTGCTGCCGAAGTCCACTCGTGGTCACAAATACATCCTCATCATCCTTGATTACCCAACACATTATCCGGAGGCGATCCCCAAGGCTACCTCTAAAAGTATTGCAAATGAGCTGCTCTTGCTATTCAGTCATGTGAGGATCCCAAAGGATATTATCTCGGACCAGGGGACCCCCTTCATCTCCAAATTAATGCCCCCCAGAGGACTCTCCCCGCTCCCGACCCAGATGCTGGTGATCTCGAGAGCTATCGACACCCCACATTACCCTGCACCTCTTTTGACACCTTCCCTGAGCCATACCAGCCCTTCTTGTGCACTTTTCCCCTATAAATCCATGCCACCTCCTCTCCGGGGTGGTTGTCGACCTTGCCTGTGTGTCCTGTGTGTCTGTCTTAACCCTCTAGGTGGCGCTATAATATGTATATCATATTTAAACATTTTATGTATTTAAACTCAAGAATACATATTTACTATACACATTTGGTAATTCATTTACAAATATGGAGCACAAAGGGAGGTTATACACTGAAGGCCATGTCTTTTTTTGTATGGCATCTTCTTATTAAAAATCACATTTAAGCCTTTTGTTAGTATGCAGGATTTCCCCATGCAACATCTGTGCATTTAGGCATTCATTTATAATGTGTCGTTGTATGCTGCAGATGTCTTATAGGCTGTTTGAAGACACTGGTCTCTTTGGAACCTTCAAGATCCCAAGGAAGGAGTTTATGAATTACTTCCATGCCTTGGAGAATGGTTACAGGGACATCCCATGTAAGTTACAGGAGACAATAAAGGAATGGCTATATTTTAAAACTGATGCATTAAATAGTAACACTTTACTTACTATAATTAACCAGTAACACTGGAATTCTAGCACCAGGGGGTGTATACACACATATAGGGGGGTGTTTAAGTCACATATCTGTTTTTACACTTCTTTTAAGATTGACCTCTAGTGAATGGACTTAGAATCAGATTCCCTCTCCTTGTCCAGATCATAACCGGATCCATGCAACAGATGTCCTGCATGCTGTTTGGTATCTAACTGTGCAGCCTGTGCCTGGCTTGCCTACACTTGCACATAACTCTGAAGCAGTCAATGACTCCGGTAAGAAAGAAGTACTGGTTTAGCTGATATAGATGGTCTTAGTGGTAATCAGATCATTTTGAAGAAGTGAATTTTCCATTTCCAAATTAAAATAATATCTAGATAGAAAACATATAGCTTATAATACTGTTTGTGTTGTTTGCTTCATGTTATAATTTAAAATATTTTCTCTATATTTGTGAAGACTCTCTTAGTGGGATTACTCAAGGTCACATGGGTTATGTGTTTTCTAAAACCTACCCAAAAATGGAGGATGGCTATGGCTGTCTCTCTGGACTCATTCCTGCCCTGGAGCTGATGGCCTTGTATGTGGCAGCAGCCATGCATGATTATGACCATCCGGGCAGAACCAATGCCTTCTTGGTGGCTACCAGTGCTCCACAGGTAACACAACTCACTAAATGACAAAAACAACATATGATCAAGACAGTTCATGGAATATTTTGTGTAATAAAAAATACAGGCAGGACAGTGTCTTTGAAATGATTACTGAATTGAGCACTATGCTATTTATTTCAAATTATAAAAGAATAATTTGATATACAGTGTACATCTTAGCTCGTTCATATCTGTTGGTGTATCTGGTGAGCACTAAATTAACAGTGAGTACATTTTATAGCTAAAGGTTGTGTAGTATCACAACCTTAAACACTTCGCACTATGTGAAAAGAGTGAGGTTCAATTCTTAGTAAGAGGTCTTGAGCAAGACTCCTAACACCACATTCACCTACACCTCTACCAAATGCTGTAAATGTAAATACATCTGCATTTGGCTAGGGTCGAACATCACTCTAAATTGTCGAGTAAAAAAGAATTAGCCATCCTCCTCACCCAGTGGCAGCAGAGCACATTGACCAGGAATATTGTTCTTTTCCATCTGATTGCACAGTTGTCTTAGTTCCCTTTGATTTGACCCGGAATGATTCTTGTATGAAACTGTCACAGCCACCAAGTCTAGTAAGCAACATTCTCAAGGACTAGGGGCTCAAAACATTAACTATGTAAAATGGTACAGGAATTATAGTCATTTTAATTCTAGGTAGGGTTAGGGTTAGGGTCGGGACAGTGACAAATTTCTTTCAAACACTAATACTCACATAGAACCAGTACAGATAATCAGCTGCTGAAACATAATGGTTTCCTAACTGGAACAGCTACAGTTTAATATTTTACTTCTTCAGATGCTTATCCTCAAACAGCAATGTAGAATGTATTTTTTGACTTGTGTAGGCAGTGCTGTACAATGACCGTTCTGTTCTGGAGAATCACCATGCTGCCTCTGCCTGGAACCTCTTTATGTCTCATCCTGAATACAACTTCCTGGCCAACCTGGACCACATAGAATTCAAGCGCTTCCGCTTTTTGGTGATTGAGGCTATCCTGGCAACAGACCTGAAGAAGCACTTTGACTTTTTGACTGAATTCAATGCTAAGGTGATAACTTACCTCCTCACTACAGATACTAAGCTAAAGGAAACTATTAAATTTAAATGTTAATTTTGTCATTTTCATACAGGTGGGTCATGAAGGTTGCTCAGGCATTGACTGGTGCAACGAGAACGACCGACTCCTGATCTGCCAGATGTGTATCAAGCTGGCTGATGTGAATGGGCCACTGAAGCACAAGGATCTTCATCTTCAGTGGACAGAGGGCATTGTCAGTGAGTTCTATGAACAGGTTTGCAGTGAATTCTTAAATATAAAAATTTTATTTTTATTCTCTGTCGTGTCCACTATTCAGTAAGTCTGAGCCAGGTACAGAGCATTAATACCAAGTGAAAGCTTATCATTTGTGCCTCGTGTTCTCAGTAACACTCTGTGTGATTGGTGGAATAATACAAAGGTAAATCCTTAGCAACCATTTGGCACCTAAGTAATGCTGACCTAGTGTGGCTGTGGAGAAACAGGGACATGTTGTTTCCTGGCAACCACACATAGCTAATGGAATGGCTTCATATCTGTAATACTAACAACAATGAGCAGCCATCAAAATCCTAAGTATTGTAGTATTTTTGTTTGTTTTCAGTGACAAAATTTGTAAAGAAAATAGTAAAAGCAGCCATGCTTACTATCTCTCATGTTTTATTTATTTCATGTCCATAAAAAAAAATGTATTTGAGTAGAAAGCATTTGAGATAAAGGTGCTGCAATTGCAACTGTGAAGAGCAAAGAAGAGATGACCCAGTTGTGTCAGAACCTCTTCACTACATTAGAAAGCCCTGTCACATGACTGCTACCGGCCTTTTTCAGGCAATTACAAAGCAGGCCAAAAGTTATAAAACCCAAATATGTTTTCATTCCCTGCCCCCTCCAGAGTGATTCATTCCTCCAGCACCAAACAGAAGAAAGGACAAATAAGTTATGGTTCTGTAAGTGATGTTACCACTAGTTGCTGTGGCAACAGGAAGCCTTGGGAGCTAGGGTTCAGTTCTCATTGTTGATACTCTGATGTCATGAAGCATATATATTTTGTTAGGTAATTCTGCTGATGCCTCATTAACTACAGATCATTTCTGATTCTTAACAGTTCTCGCCATGGGAAGCTTGACCTAGTTTTACAGCAGCACTACTACTGCAAGATATGTAATTCTTCTGAACTGGAAAAATTCAGTCACTGTGTTGATGTTTAAAGGCTGCAGAAGTTTCATCAGTTTAATGAAATAATTTCCTTTTTTCCATTTTTATGTCCAAAGCAGGCACTTTTAGTGCAAGAGCAATAATAACTCTTTTTCAGGAAAATAATATGCATAAAAAATCTAACAATATTCTAAATTATGCTAAACAGTAAGTAAACATTTAATATATCATCAACTATAGCCCATTTCCTAGTGAAGGTATTATAAAATGTGACAGGTTTTGTGGTAGACAATGAAGTCAAGTGTATAAATAATTTGCAATAGTTACATGAAACAGGCACACACAAGTGAGACATCTACATCAGAATTTCTATATTTTTGTTTTTCTATTTTATTAAGTAATGTTGTCATTGAAAGTTTATCATAGGATAGTTGTTTTGTTAGGGCTTTATGTGTATCAAGCTTGCTGACATTATTTTGCCACTGAATCACAACGATCTTTATGAATATCCACCTAACACCTTTCTGATGTAGCCTTTCATTCACTTGTTTAATCAGGGGGATGAGGAGGCCAGTCTGGGATTACCCATCAGCCCCTTCATGGACCGCTCAGCACCACAATTAGCCAAGTTGCAGGAGTCCTTCATCACACATATTGTTGGGCCACTCTGCAGCTCCTATGACACAGCAGCCCTCATGCCTGGCCGCTGGGTGGAGCCTCTGCCTGATGAGGCTGAAGAAGGAACTGGTGTAGAGGAAACAGATGAAGAAGATGAGGATACAACTGAGGAAGATGTCTCTACCAGTTCAGAGCATTCTCGTATGTTCAAATTCATGTTCTTTAGTATGTGTTTATTCATGATAATGTTAGGACTGACACTTAACAAGGAGTTATAATTTGATGTTGATGCTTTCTCACCTATTTCAGAGACACTGATGCCTAAAAAGCGACAAAAGGTCTTCTGTCAGATTACACAGCACCTTTTAGAGAACCATGAAATGTGGAGGAAGGTTATTACTGAAGAGGCCCAAAGCCGAAACGAGGAAGAAGAGTCATTATGCCTCAGCAAAGCCTCTGAGCCAATCCTGGCCATTCATGAAGAGGAGGAAGAGCCAGGAAGTAAAGGGGAACTGGTGGAGGAAAAGGAGGAAGAAATAGGAGAGAAGAAAGGACCAACAGAAAATAAGCAAAGAGAAGCATTTGCAAAAGAAAAACAATCTGAGACCACAGAGCAAGAGATACTGGTCAGAAAAGATCAGGAGACTGTGAATCAAGACGCAGAAACTGTTGAAAAAGCAGCAGAGGCAATGCAGGAATGAGACAAAACTTCAGACATGCCATGTAAGGGAGATCCAAAGTATGTTTGAGTTAGAAAGCTTTTTCCAAACAAGACTCCTGATTTGCGAGCACATCACTTAGACACAAACCTGTAGATGCTTTAGGGGAACATGTGCCTAAAGGAAACAGGAAGGGAAGTAGCTGAGCTTTTTGGCATAGGGTTGACTTCACTAGGTTGATTTTTTTTGTTACCTTGACACTTTTTTTGTTGGTTAATTTTCTGGTGGTGCTCACATTGCAACTTAGTGCTGAAAAACCACTTAATCTCCATGACAGGGGTCTCAGTGACCTGCACTTTAGGCTATGCTAACTCCAACAAGCTTGTTTTTTTCAACAAGCTTTTTCTGATGAGCCTGATGTCAGTTGTCCATTAGAGTGGGACAAATACTAAGACACAGAGATGAAATAATTTTTAGTTGCCACTTGTTTTTCTGTGGAGGTAAATAGCATGTCACTGCAAGTTTGCCAGCTACAATTGTACAGTAGTGAATGTTTGAAGATGGTGCCCTTGCTGCATTTTACACTGCTTTATTCTATTGGCTTTTGTTTCTTGGCCTTTGGTCACAAAGTGATTTTTTTAATGGTAATCTGATTTCATCAAAGATCTTGCTATTTTCTACATGGGAATTGCCTTGCAAGGTAAATTAATTCACACAGTTGCATTCACAACAGCTGGAAACGAATGCTTCTACTTCCCAGCTCCTTTCATTTACATGTCCTAGGGGCTTTTGTGTGATTAATTAATAATGAAAGTGCTCATTCACAGATATCTGAACCAATCCCACTCTATTCAGTGGAATGCAGGGAGCATATATTAATTCCTGTCATTTTCTTATTTGACTAGCACATTTTTATAGCACAAATCTTGGTTACCACAAAGGTGCTTCACAATAGTGAAATTGTTTCTCTTCTCTCAAACATTTGGTATATTTGCACCAAGACAGTAGGGATAACCGTCTCTAGTGGGAGTTATTACAAGTTATGACCATCAGCAACATAAATATGTGCTGTGCCTGGAGGCCAAAGAGCAAGTGAAGAGCTCTCACAGTCCCTGCATTTGTGCTCTCTCTTGAAACAAGAAAGGCCACTCATACTCCAGTGGTCCAAGCAGCAGCCTTGTCCTAGAGGCAATGTAGTCATGCAAGCAGGCATGTGAGCAGCTAAGAGATGCCTACCCTAGCAACCTAAAGGCAGTGTTACACACATGAGACATGGAGCTGCACTATTGACACCACACAGATCCACAGTATTATATTATGTATTTGATGTGCAGTGCGAGGCAGATTGGTTGTGACTTCAGTACAGGAAGAGGTAACATGGGTTACACCATAACTTTGAAGAAGAGCCTGTTGAAATGTGGGATTGGAAGATGGGAATTTGGTGTTAGTCATATATTTCAGCTACGTCCAGAGTTCATAACTTCATTTGCAACGCAATGTAGACCTCAGTGTGGCCAGCACAGCAGAATCCAATGAATTATTCAAGCAATACTGACACGTTCTGTAGACTTATGGTGTTTTTCTGAATCATATTCTGAATTTTAAAAGTTTTTATATCTTTCTACTCACAATGTGGAAACATGTGCCAAATATGTCAATGGACGTAGGTGTTGCTGGGATTTTGTCGATTGTGCTGGTGTTTCTTCGACAAAAGATCGGTACTCAAGGTCATACTGTTGGGATTTCTAAATATTATCATATCACCCAGTCCCAGCAGCAGTATAATTGACCATGACAATTGTCTGTCTCTGAGTAAGTGTTCAAATGAAGCTACTTTCATCCCAATATTTGAGTGATGTTTTCAAAATCCATTCTGTTAATTCATGTTACTTTAACAGTTCAACAACTAGGTTTGAAAATGGACCCTGGTTGTTGCAAGTAGATAAGTAAGCAACCATGTGTTCCGTTCAGTAGAGTCAGTGCCTGTTCCTCAAGTCTCACTGTTC
>JBBPCX010068918.1:0-11789 GCA_037974365.1 Hydrocynus forskahlii
CTCTCTCTCTCTCTCTCTCTCTCTCTCTCTCTCTCTCCCTCTCTCTCTCTTTCTCTCTCTCTCTCTCTCTCTCTCTCCCTCTCTCTCCCTCTCTCTCTCTTTCTCTCTCTCTCTCTCTCTCTCTCTCTCTCTCACACACACACACACACACACCTTATTAAAACAGGGAATGCATGGGATTCCTTTACAACAGGATATTACCTTATTACAACCAGTCAGTAATTACTACATACTCTGTAGCACACATACACACAGTTTACTCAGCTTGGCTGGTGAAATGCCATTCTAAACATGTTAGCGCTTCACATTACCTGTTCATATTGGTTCACCACTTCACCACAGCAGTGTTAAATATTTTATAATAGATAATAGATTTTTATTGTGGATATTGAAATATCAATGTTGAATATCAGGGAGGGAGTGTTTCTATCCCACTCTACCACAGTGTTCTGCTAGATGGGACTGTTATAGACAGATTCTCCCACCTCTAAATATCTTGGTTCAATCAGCAGTCATGATCTGCGGAGCCCATTGCCTTTCAGACAAGTTCAGTCGGCAACATCGCTCTGATACACTCTCAGGTCAAGGTGGTGTTTTTCGAACAGCAGGCACTGCAGTGCAGTCTGTAGGGCAGGGGTGTCAAACTCCAGTACTGGGGAGCCATGGTCCAGCACGTTTTGGTGATTTCAGAAACACCTGGTTCACCTCGCCAGTTAATTGCCAGGTTTAGTGAATGTGTTTGAGTAGGAAACTGCAAACCGTGCTGTACACAGGCCCTCCAGGACAGGAGTTTGACACTCCTGCTGTAGGGTAACCAGCTGTCATGCTGCCATCTAGTGGTTACGGGTGGTATTGCTGCATGAGGTGATCAGAAAAAACAAACTGGCAGTGTCAGATTAGCAAGCTGCTACCCGCTGAATGGGTCAGTTTAGGGGATACTTATTCTAGGCATCTCGTACCATGCTCAAGCACCTTTGACCCCAAAAGCCCTTAAAGACTTGGACACAGTTTAGTTACACTTGGTACACATGTCCAGTGATTGCAAACGGCAACTCAACTGTTCCATTTAACAAACTTATCGACAAAAAGGTTTCTGGCAGAGGTGCAGTGTCAGCACCATCGATTCTACAAAAAGAAACAATATGGTGCTTTTTAAAAAAGAAAACATTTGAAACACTATTGATTTTAAAGAAGATACATTAGGACATTCACTTTGTGTTGGATGATCATGAATAAAGATGAGTATCACCAAATTCTTTCTGGCTAATCTGTGCTGGTGGGATGAAGGTAAGGGAGGTTATTTTGATGAAACTTATACAGAAGCTTTTGCATCCATTAAATTATACTTACTGTGTATATTTTTATGTTACACTTCAAAACCAGTCAGTTACATTAGTTTTGAGTATTTCTATTGTTCTCTTGTTATAGATGGATGTGCCCCAACTTGTGGCCTGTAGAAAATGTAAGAATTGGTTTTATGACATCACATAAACTATGATTTGAAAACATTTTTGCAGTGTATTCGACTGTATGGACAGGGAGTGAGTGTACAGTTTACTGAGTTTACTGTTAACTATGTTACTTATTATTTATTTGCTTAATAAATATAGCCTAGTGGTTAGGGTGTTCGCCCTGCGATCAGGAAGTCATGGGTTCGATTCCCAAGACTGCTAAGCACCTCTGAGGTACCCTGCGCAAGATACCATCCCCTCACACTGCTCCCTGGGCGCTGTGTTCCGGGCTGCCCGCTGCTTCACTTGGTGAATGGGTTAAATGCAGAGGAAGAATTTCGTGCTGTTCACACAGTGTGTTGTGGTGTGTTCACGTATGACAGAATGGTCACTTTCATGTTCACTTTTAATTCCAGAAAAGGGATGATCTGGATCCTTTAATGCACTGAGAAGCCTTGTAATCAAAATCTATTGCAAAATAATCACAATACTGATATTTTGTCTGTCTCGTGCAGTCCTAATCCAAGGCTCAGCTTTTGGAACACACAGAAACACGCTGACCTACAGTCTTAAAACCTCTTAACAAAACCGCTTAACCTCCAGAACAGTTTTGAAATCTGGCATCTATCGAGGTCAGTGATCCTAATTTACACACTAAACCCAGACAAACAAGGCTGATTCTGCTCGTTTGGGGTTGAAAAGCTCAGAGAAGTGCTGACCACCCCTGCAGACAGCTATAAAAACTCTTTACGTCATGACATCATTTCCAAACCAAACATTTGTAGCAATAAAAATTCTTTGCGTTATGATGTCATTTTCAGGTAAAACTTTGGACATTTGTCTGTTTGGAATGGCACTTTTCTGGGTTAAAATGGAAATTAGGCTTGTAGCGATACAAATTCTAAATGTAATGATGTCATTTTTGGCCAAAAATTTGGAAATTTGGCATCTAGTGATAAAAAACTTAATGATCTACAAAACATAAGATGCCAGCAGAGTTTTTTTTGGTTTGCTGTTTCCAATCACAAAGGTCAGGGGAGTCCACCTGTTGACAGACACAGGCAGTAAATCTGAAACTCTGAATATGAAAGAAATGCTGAGGTTTGAAGGTGCCCGTCGCAGCTGAGGGTGAAGGTTCAGGCTCGTAACAGTGAACATCTCAGCTGTGTTCCTTGTAGGGACATATCGGGGTCATGTGACCTGAAGTTCTTTATTGAGCGTGCTCCATATGGGCCCAGCTCTGTGTGCACAAGAGAGTGATCACTAATGAGGGATCATACACATCAAACAGGTGGAGAGAGAGTGAGAGAGAGCAAGGAAAGAAAGAGAGAGAGAGAGAGAATTTGCCTGATTTTAATAGCTCAGTTGTGAACATCTGCATATATGTAAAACTAGAGCCAGAACACAGATGTGTGTGTGTGTGTGTGTGTGTGTGTGTGTGTGTGTGTGTGTGTGTGTGTGTAAGAAAGAGAGAGTTTAGTAACCAAAGCATAAAGGCAGTGAAAAAAGAGAAGAAGAAAGAGAGACGGAGTGAGAGTGAAAGTTTGGATCGATCTCAAAGAGTCGACGACACAAAGAGCAAATTAGGAGAAACAGACGTGAAGTGTGCACACACGTGCTTAATGTCACTTAGCACACCAGCTGCACAGTGGTCAGTGTCTGGACATGCACAGTGTGTGTGTGTTTGCTGGTCTGTTAGTTTTGTATGCAGGGCACACTGAGAATCCTGATCAATCACAGTGTCATTTACAGTGCTCCCTGAGCATCCGGACCAATCCCAGTATCATTTACAGTGTCCCCTGAGCATCCTGACCAATCCCAGTGTCATTCACAGTGCCCCCTGAGTATCCTGACCAATCCCAGTGTCATTTACAGTGCTCCCTGGGCACCCTGACCAATCCCAGTATCATTTACAGTGCTCCCTGATCAATCCCGGTATCATTTACAGTGCCCCCTGAGAATCCTGACCAATCCCAGTATCATTTACAGTGTCCCCTGAGCATCCTGACCAATCCCAGTGTCATTTACGGTGGTCCCTGAGCATCCTGACCAATCCCAGTATCATTTACAGTGCCCCCTGAGAATCCTGACCAATCCCAGTATCATTTACAGTGTCCCCTGAGCATCACGACCAATCCCAGAATCATTTAGTGTCCCCTGAGCATCCTGACCAATCCCAGTATCATTTACAGTGTCCCCTGAGCATCCTGACCAATCCCAGTATCATTTACAGTGTCCCCCGAGCTTTCAGACCAGTCCCAGTAACATTTACAGTGACCCCTGAACATCCTGTATCCAATATTACTGCAGTCACCATGTGCAGTAGCTTAATCGTTGTATACTCACAATATATGGCAATATATTGTAATACGCTGCAATATAATCACTACACTTTTGCAACTTGTTTCTATGTGTTATTATATTAGAGCAGTTACAGAGTGTCACGTCGAGCCGTGCACATGGACAGAGGACTCTAAACAGAAAATAAAGAGGCACGTGGACCTTTAACAAAGCATGTAACACAGAAGACACATAAGGCAAGGGTACCGTGAGGGTATTTGTGATGGCTATTGGTGATAGCTATGGTGATGGTTGACCAGCCCCCAAAATACTAACTCTTAGAACTTAAATACCAAACAGACTCTGAATTTAACCAATCATAACACATAATCACTTTAACAGAAACACAGGATAGCTGACTATGTGAAACCAGACACAAACATACACTCACACCAAAATAAGAGTCCCAGTACTTGTGCTAAATACAAAAGCAATAGCGGCCTCTATCAGCCACTGGCCAAGACCTGACCTCCTTAAGGCGCCACTCCCAGGACGCCAAAGCACCACCAAACGGGTGGAGGAGGGGCAGACGGCGGCCACAAACAACCCAAAAAAAAATTAAGGGTACATTGGGGAAAATGTCCTGGTTGCAGGCGGGGGGCCTCGCCTGTGCTCGCGGGACGCTGGAGAGATATCTCTCTCTTCCCGCCCGGAGGCCGGTGCCCCCCTGTGGCACAGGATCCCACGTCCCATTGTTGGATTCGCCGAGTAGTTGGTGTGTCCTCAACCTGCTTCCCGACACTGCCATGGCATCCGCACTGGGACTGACGGAGCAACAGGGTGGAACACCCCTCAACGCCGGCCTCAGATCCGGAATGCTCCGTGCGAGCAGAAAGCTCGCTTCCATAGTGCAGGTGTAGGGGTGCCAGGCTCGGATATTGTGAGGGTCTGCAGCTGTTGAAGGCTGAAACTTCATGCAGTAGCGTCCAGGTGCCTCCGCGGAGCTGCAAGCATCCAGCCACTGCAAAGCTGAGGGCTGAAGTTCTGCAAAGTCGGCGCAGTAGACTCTGCGAAGCTGCGATCAATCCAGCCACTGCAAAGCTGAGGGTTGAAGCCCTGTGGAGACGGCGCGGAAGCTCCTGCGACGCTGCGTGTAAAGATCTCAGCGGGACTGCAGACGGATGAACCCATGGTGCGGTTGAATGCTGGTGCCTTGGAGCAAGCATTGGCTGGACCCCCTGCACTGCTACCGACCGTAGCTCTTACGCTAGGGTGGGAGCGGGTTTATGCGTCAGCGGGAGGACTCAAAGAGCGCCAGGGACCTCCCTCAACACCTCCCTCGTGACGGGCTTCCTCGCCCGCTTCCTACCCACTGCATGCAATAGCACTGTCACGGAGGCTGAATCCAGCCCCCCTACCGCAGTGGGGGCAACCAACTGCGCCTCAGCTCAACAACCCACCGCAACCACAACTTACAGGAAACTCCAAAGCCTGGGAGTCCGTGCCGGAACCTTGCAGTGCCTCGAGTAGGGCTGGTCAATCTGTCATGTCGAGCCGTGCACGGGGAGTGAGGCGAGGCACAAGTGCAGGTTCCAATGATAGTATTTTATTAACAAAAGAACAAACTCTAAACAGAAAATAAAGAGGCACGTGGACCTTTAACAGATAGCATGTTAACACAGAAGACACATAAGGCAAGGGTACCGTGAGGGTTATATGTGATGGCTATGGTGATGGTTGACTAGCAACCAAAATACAAACTCTTGGAACTTAAATACCAAACAGACTCTGAACTTAACCAATCATAACACAGTCACTTTAACAGAAACACACAACAGTTAAATACAAAAGCAATAGCGGCCTCTACCGGCCGCTGGCCAAGACCTGACACAGAGGTGCAAGAGTCTGAACAATAATCAAAATTTCATCACAGTGATTCATATTTCAAAGCCCTTGTGGATGTGTGTTTGAATGAATAGAATTCTGTGTGTGTGTGTCGGTCTGGTTGACTGTGTGTCTCTGTGTTTGTTAAGACTGTAGTCTGAATGAACTAGGACACATAGTGTATAACTGTCCCTGGGTAGCCTCTATTGTGTGTATGCATGTGTATGTGTGTGTGGTGCTGTTAATGCATTCTGTGTGCTGTGGCTGTTAAAATCATTTTTCTTCAAAGTATAATAAATGCCTTTTTCTGAAGATTCCCACTGCTGTTCACTTGAGTGTGTTTGTTACTGAGCATATGTGTTTGTGTGTGTTTGTGTTCGTGTGTGTGTGTGTGTGTATGTGTGTGTTTGTGAATACAAATGGCATCTGTCCGACCCCAAAGCATGTCTGGTTTTGAGGTTTGTGAGCTAGAACTCTTCAAAAGAGCCTCAGAACCCGAGACCCAGACACCGTCTGAGCACGCGCTAACCAGGGGTCAAAAGGTCACCAGAGGATCAGGAGGGACAGCTGTTGTGCTAGTGGCGATAAAGTAAAAAAAAAGTACGGTATTGTGAGCCGGGGCCTCCACGGATCGGGCTAGTTTATCCGGCACATCCCACCGATGTTACAGCAGCTCTTCTGTGGGATCAGACCAGATGGCTGTCCTTCACTCCTCACATGCATCATTTAGCCTTGACCCTGTCGCTGGTTCAGCAGTTGTCCTTCTTTGGAGCAGTGTTGGAAGGTACTGACCACTTCATATCACCACCACAAGACTTGCTGTTTTGGAGATGCCCTGATCCAGTCGTCTAGTCTTTACAGTTTGGTTCTTGTCAAAGTGTCTCAGATCTTTACACTCTGCTTCCAGCATATCAATCCCACTGCCTAATATCTCCCACCCCTCAACAGGAGCCACTGTAACCAGACCATCAGTGTTATTTTAACTGCAGGGAGTGTAATGGTGAGGCTTATGGGTGTATAAACTCGTCAGAAATATATCCTAGTCTTTTGAGTGTGTCCATATCATAAGCCCGTCCCCCTCTCCAGCTGCTTTGATTCAGCAGGCCGCACTCAGATGTTTAATGTTAATTTCCATTGTCTATTATTGACTGTAAAAAAAGGGTAAATGAGAAACGCCCTGAGGGGCATATAACCCACGCGTCTTTATATTTCCATCCACTGTTTCACACCGTACTATAGTGTAAATCATCACACCTTTAGTAGCTCACAATTCAGGGAATTTTACTCCAGCGATTGGCACAATGTAGCCTGCCTGCCCGAGCACAGCCAGGATTCCCAGGAGTCAGTGGTGGTCAGTGATGGGTCATTTGTAGTTTGTGGTTTAGAAAAAAAAAAGACTGTCTCCTGTTGGAGGACCATTAGTGGGTTTAGGGAATACACTGCCCTTCCAACCTCCTTTAGGAGCCATTAGGAGGAGAGATCTGTCAATGCTTTCTTTTCGAAGCCACATCTTCTCTTTTTTACATGCCCTGTGTTGTGGTTTTTTCTGTATTCTGTGAAATTTGACTACCATTTATTATGAAGCAATACTAAAAGAATGACTCAGCAAATGGCATCCAGTTGCTTAAATGAAAGATTTTTAAATTGCCTTTGCCATCCCAGACTGGATTTGAAGAACTAATGGAATAAAATGAGTACTCTTGAGATTGCTTTTGTGTGAAACACTCAAAGAGGGGAATTCGACACAATAATGCATGCAGGAGTGATTTGAGTCAGTATTAGAGTGAGGGTTACCTGAGTTATTCTGGTCTGGTTTAGTTGAGTTATTTTAGTTGTTTGATAGTTGAGTTGTTTGTGTCAGGGTTAGTTGAGTTATTTGAGTTGTTTGGCGGTAGAATTCTTTCAGTTGTGTTTACTTGAGTTACTTGGGTCAGGATTATTTATTGGATTTATTTGTCAGTTAGGTTGTATGCCTTATGATTTGAGTTGTTTTTAGTCAGGTTATTTGAGGGCGGAATAGTTGGGTTATTTGAGTCAGGGGTAGTTGAGTTATTTGTTATTCAATGACTCTGAGTTATTTGTTGTTCAATGACTCTGAATTTGTTAGTTGAGTTATATGAGTCAGGATTAGTTGAGCTCTTCAGCCGAGTTATTTAAGTTGTATTTGTTTGATAGTAGTTTGAGGAATTATGGTAGATGAGTTTTTCATGTTATGTTACAGTGAGGTATTTGGGGTGTGTGGTGTTAAGTAAACTGTATTTGAGTCTGTTTCGTTGCAGCTGTTGTTGTTTCAGTAAGAAAGGACAGAAGGTCGAAAGAAGGAACAACTGATTACAACACTGACTAACCAAAGCACTTAACAGCTATAGACAACAGCCAAACACACTTTTGTGTGTGTGAGAAAGGGGGGTGGTAAGGATATAAGATATTGTAAGGATGTTTGTTTTTGGACTGTGCAATTAAGTATTTGTGATGGTCCTCTGAGAATGATATTGAGATGCACATAATTGACTCCATGTGGTGCAACGAAATGCACGCAGATCAAACCTGCACTCAAGTGTGAGGGAGGGAGAGAGAGGGAGAGGGATCAGCCCTGATTGTTTTTCTATCAGTAAGTCTATCGCCTTCTGACAGGTGAGTGGCATCTCTAATGGAGAAATATGCTGGAACCTGTCAGGTATTTTAACACTAACACGAGAACTCACGACACACCTCAGCTGGCATTAGCCGACCCGGTTTGGACTTGGTTTGGAAAAGAGTGGCTTTTCTCTGGGCTTGGATGGCGAGGCTGAGAAACGCAGCCTTTGCTGTGCATTATCACCAAAGCGTGAACCCAAATACACAATGGGAAGCGTGTGTGTTTGTGTAAATGCAAACCAACCATAGAAGAACTGGAACTCATCACACTTGTAAAGTTTATTGCGGCAAATCCACAAAGTGCTTCTACCAGGACATGGCGAGAGATTCTCACACATTTAGCACAAAATCCTGAAATATGTGTGCTTTGTGTTGATGTATAGTATAGATTTACAATAATCAGCAGGGTTTTTCTGGACTTTAGCTTCGCCTGAATCTACTTTTTCAGATTTCAGGGAAAAACCTTCAATAGACAGATTTTTAGTAAATAATGCTTATTTGGCCAAAAGATAGTGTGCAAAATAGAAAGCATGTCTTCATTTATTTTTGAGATATTAAAGATTGTTTTTTTGCCTTAAAATAAATGAAGCGTGCAAACAGCATTCTACATTGTATTTACTACCACAGTAAATTGAAAAGAAACAATGGTATTAATGAGTAATAAACACAAATCTAAAAAAACAAAATTTGCTCCTTTGGTTTTATGATTCTAGGAACAAGAGTATGATTGATCAAAGTTTGTACCTTTTCAAAGCTCTCATTTTAAGGCCTTTATGACTTATTAGGCCACCCCCACTCATTACAGCTCAGAAACAAATAAAGAGACAGGCCTAAATCTTATGCCTCTGTTGGGCACACATGACATTATTTCTTGAAAATATAAAACAGATCTGTTGTTTTTTTATCGTTTTTTACTGGAGTCATTTTTTTTTACCGAAGCTACAGAACTTTTACATGACTGTGACTTTAGGCTACTGAACCCACCTCTGACCCCTAGAGCAGACGTTCCACTGCTGCTTCAAACGCCATGGGAACATTTGCTCCCTCGTTCTCTCTGGACCATGGACAAGTTTGGGAGGAGGACCAACCCTCCTAAAAATACTGAAGGGGGTCAGAATATTTCACTGCAGATCAAACGGCTGACGGCTCTAATCAGAGTGTTTTTAGTGTTTGCTTTTGATGGAACGTTGCAGCTGATTGATGCTGGTTTATTGAATTTGTCTTATTTGTCTGGAGCGCGTGCAGTCCGCTGCCGGATTTCTCCGGAAATTAAAAGTGAGTTTCAGCAACTAGAGAAAGTTCCATATGGATGGCACATGTCATGTGACATTGATTCTATTATTAATAAATGTTAGTGATGCATCAGCAAGAAATTATATTAAAGGGAACTTTGAGTAGTGTGTGTGTGTGTTAGTGTGTGTATGTGTACATGTTTGTGCAGAGTCATAATAATGGAAAGGTTGAGTGTTGGAAAGTGTGTGTGCTTGCATGAATGCATGTTTGTGTGTGTGTGTGTGTGTGTGTCAACACATGCGCATTAATGTGTAGACCTATTAAGGAAAGTTTGGCTTGTGTGTGTGTATGTGCGTGTGTGTGATGGAGCTCATTACTGATGGATGGCTCTGATTGGACACATCACTCTGTCCTAACACACTCATTCGCCTTCATCCCTCCATTGCTGGCTCTCCTTGGCCCGCTGTCTGATGGATGGATGGATGGATGGTTGTGTTGGTTTAAGTGTGTGTCACTCAGGCTGGAGAACAGATGTGTGCACTCTCTCTCCCTCTATCTCTCTCTCTCTCTCTGTTTGATGTGGTTTGTGGTTTGTTATAAATTGGAGCTGTTTAAAGACGCACACTGCTCTCAGTACAGAGCAGCAAACCAGGAACAAAGTGAGGGAGCGAAAAAAAAGAGTGAAAGAAAATCAGAAAGAAAAGAGCGAGGGAGCAGGTGGAGGAGAGAAGCTGCCAAATTACAGACAGGTGCGGAACAGTCTGCGACCCTGGCTTTACTTCTGTTCTCACACTCAAGAACGAGGAATAGAATCTCTCTCTCTATCGCTATTGTTTATCTCTGCATTGTTCTGTATTACGTCAACTCTGTGAGCGGACTTATTAGCATGAATGTTATCTTGCTATCCAGAAAACTGACCTAATTACTTGGCACGAATGTTAGCTAATCATCTAGAAAATGACCTGATTAATTAGCATGAATGTTAGCTAACAATCAAGAAAGCTGGCCTTATTGATTAACATGAATTATAACTAGCTATCTAGAAAAGTGGCCTGATTGATTAGCATAAATGTTAGCTAGCCATCTAGAAAACGGACCTGTTTGACTACCATGAATGTTATCTAGCTATGTAGAAAATTGGTCTTATTGATTATCATGAGTGTTAGCTAACTATCTAGAAAATGACCTTATTGATTAACATGATTTATAACTAGCTTTCTAGAATAGTGGCCTGATGTTAACCAGGTGTCTAGTAAACCGACCCATTTGATAAGAATGAATGTTAACTAGCTTTCTAGTAAACTGACCTATTGATTAACATGAATGTTAGTTAGCTATCCAGAAAACCGACCTTATTTATTTACATAAATGTTAGCACGGTATCTGGATGATTTGACTGATTAGAATGAATTTTAACAATCTAGAACAGTGGCGTAAATGTTTAGTGTGAAAGTTAGCTAGGTGTTTAGAAAGCTAACCTTTTTGATTAAAATGAATGTTATCCATCCATCTAGAAAACTGACCTTATTGAATAATATGTGTTAGGCAGCTATCAAAAAGGCTGGCCTGATTGATTAACATGACTGTTTGCAAGGTATCTAGAAAACTGACCAGATTGATTAGAATGAATTTTCACTAGCTACATATGGACATTCATATGTGGTGGTTCAGTGCAGCTCGGCAAAGTGAGGTTTCATCTACTGCTTTACATACAAACTGAATCTCATCTTCATTTTGTTTAAGATAAGTCTTATCAGTGCTTTTGTGTGTGTGTGTGTGTGTGTGTGTGTGTGTGTGTGTGTGTGTGTGTGTGTGTGTGTGTGTATGTGTGTGCCTGAACCTGGCTTTAAACAGTTTCTGTCAGGTTTAGTCCTCTCTGGCCCTTCAAAAGTGAGAGCGACAGACAGAGAGAGAGAGAGAGAAAGAGAATGAGAAAGTGAGAAAGAAATAGAATGAGAGAGAGAGTGAGAGAGAGAGAATGAGAGCGAGAGAAAGAAAGAAAGAAAATGAGAGAGAGCGGCGAGAGAGAGAGAGAGTGGAGTAATGAAGCCATTAAAAACTGCCTTCAAAAAACATCACCAGAACGCCCAGCTATCCTTGAACATGTTCCAGCAATGTGTGTGTGTGTTTCTTTATGAAAGACCCAGATGGTGTGTGTTTCAGGTTTGTTCTTTAAAGCCAGGTTGAGGAATGCCACAACGGTGTGAAATTGCCAAACTCTGTGTGTGTGGTGTGGGTGTGTGTATTTTGTGTGTGTGTGTGTGTATCAGCATGTGTTTAAAGTCTCTCAGGGAAAGAGTCTTT
>JBBPCX010068919.1:0-11787 GCA_037974365.1 Hydrocynus forskahlii
CACAAAATCAGATCTGATATGTGGAACCAATCAAGTGAAGAGACTAAGAGAACAGTTTTTGATTGGTTTCACATTTTGGATCTGACAGACACACACATACGCACACGGATATAACTGGAAATGAGAAAAAAAAAGAGAAACAAAAAAACCAACACCAACAAAAAAAAAAAAAAACAGTTTCATGCGGATCAGCAGTCACGGTTTCAGTCCATCGCGGATAGTCGAGCCTCCCGCCTCTGAGTACAGCTGACTGACGTCCGGGCCCCAAACATAAACAACCAGCACAAGGACGAGGGGGCGGGAGGTTTGAAAGTAGCCAATCCTAGAACTTTTTTATTCATTTCTCCTTGCTGCTGATTGGCTGCTGCGCAGTGACGCTGCAGTCTAGAATTTCCCCTGTGGAGCATCTCAAATGTTTACATTTTCTTTAAGGGTATTAAACTGAGTTTAAAATTCAATTAATGTGTTTTGGGAGCATATTTGGGGGCATATTTAGGGTTTACATTCGTGATGGGCCGATCCACGTTTTTCCAGTTCTGATCCGATTCCGATACACGAATGCCGATATCGAAACAGATTCTGATATAATACATCTTTTTTACTTTAATATTAGCATTATTTTTGTTGAAATTGTGCTGTTTGTTAGTAAGGTTACATCACAGAATAAATATATAAATTACCTAAACGCTTATTAGAAGAGCAATAAATATACACAACTACACTTAATTTGAAGGCATTCCAAAGGAATTTATTTATACTTCACAAAAAGTTTTTGTAAAATTTTGTAAACATCAAGCAGGTGTAAAATTTTGTAAATATCAAAAACACAACAATTTTGGCTGAATCATTTAAATAGTTCGAGTATTATGTCCATTGTAGCAGCAACAACTGTGTAAAAAAAAAGTGTAAAACTATTAAATTTTAAATAACGTGAATTCGGAGACACGACATGGGCAGAACGTAATCTAACCACTTCAGTATTTAAGGTGGACCGGCCAAGGTATGGGAGCGGTGATGCATCTCGTATTACACAGCGATATCCGATATCGGATTCACAGCTATATTGGACCCGATACCGATATCATATCGGGTTGGGCCCATCTCTAGTTTACACTATAAAAATAGACATTTTTAGGCTTTTTTTAACCACATCAGAACAACGCGTTTTTTCACAATCCATGGGTGCTCTTGGAACGTAACCACCGCGAAAAGTGGGGGGTTACTATATATATATATAAATATGACAAGTACATACAAAAAGCTTTTCAGGTGTTTTTTTGGTTTGTCGTGAACATTTATACAATATAAAAAGGCAACAGGGGTTTTCAAACGTTCTCAGCTTGGATTTATTTGTGTGTTCAGTTCTCACCTCTGGTTCCTGTCCTCCATCTGCAGGATGTATGTAGTATCGTCACTGGTTGGCCCCCTGCTGTTGTTGTCCCCCCAGCGCAGTTTTAGACTCTGTGGTCCTGCTGCGGAACATTCCAGTCTCGGAGGAGCAGGGGGCAGCGGTCTGGTCCTCACCCGCAGACTAGGCCCGAATGGACCTGCGCCCACTGCATTCTCCGCCCTGACCTGCACACTAAACACACAGAGGAACACACTAGCGTTAGCTTCTTTGGTTGAATGTCCTTCTTTTGGCTCTTTGGAACGTCCGATCTCCTAGGGCAGTGATCGTAGTTCATTTTTAAAAATATTTAATTCATATATTTCCAAAACCTGCAGTAGCTGCACATGCATTTTAATCTGAGCCGAACTGCTTTCCTTGCTTTTGGCTACAAGCGTCTTGAGGTGCTCAGAGTGAAAGTGGGTGCAGAGACCAGTTCTATGCCGCACTGCTTTTAAAACCTTCACACATATTTTACACATTTAATTTAACCGCTTTTTCTTCTCCTATTGGAATATGAAACCGACCACTCATTTTCAACTGAATAAATCATTAAAATAGTTAGTTAATAATAAATTAGTATGTCAATGCTATTGTAGTAAAATTGGTTAGATAGTGAGAAAAAAATCAGTTTGCTGGTACAACATCTTATAATAATGAGTACATGAGAACTTGCTTTAAATGTTATCTTAGTTCTAACTGGCTCCAAGATCTAAGACACAGTGCAGAGTGGCTAAATAATGACCGTAAACTGCTGCAGTGTTGAAGGGGGTCAGGAACTGTCCCTAAGAACGCACACCCTACAGAATTAAGCAGAAAAACACATTATTCATCCTAAGCAAAATGGAACAATTTGAAGACTTTCGTACATAATTGTATAAGTGTCAAAACTTATTTAACTGCAGAGCGAAGATACACACTGCCTGTCAAACTTTTTTTTTTAAATAACCACTTTCAACATGCCAAACTGAATGAGCGACTGATATATCTGGAATATCGCCAAAGCCTGCACAATTTATCCCACTCAGTAGCACAGACTTTCACATGTTTAAACCACACACTGCTCCCCGGGCGTTGTGTTCCTGGCTGCCCACTGCTTCACTTGGTGAATGGGTTAAATGCAGAGGAAGAATTTCATGCTGTTCACACTGTGTGCTGTGGTGTGTTCACATATGACCGAATGATCACTTTCACTTCATGTCACTTCACCTTTGGGGTAAAATGAGTTGCACTGCATTCCACTGACAGGCTGCTACTCCCGAGGAATAACACCAACAGACATTTAGCAACCAATAACTATATACTCAGTGTTTGTCAGTGCGATTCACTATTTATGTCAGTTCAATGTTTACTATTACTGTCTATCTATCATCTTAACTGCAGCTACCTCTATTAACAGGCACCTATCGCACAATACACAGATGTCACTTGTCACTTTATCACTTCTCACACATATCACACCATGTCACTTTATTACTGTATCACTATCACTTTATTCCCTTATGTCTCTTTCTATCTTTCTATATAATGTTTTTGTTGATGTGTGTTTGCTTTTTAAGATGTCCTACAGTGCTGTAAAATACTAACTAGAACCTGAATTTCCCAAAGGGAATCTCCCTAAGGGATCAATAAAGTTTCTTTCTATCTGTCTATCTCTCTGTCTGTTTGTCTGTCTATCTCTCTATCTATCCATTGCATTTTTAAGTGTTGTGTTTTATCAAGAGGCAGGAGAGCATAGTTGAAGAGCTTTAAAACATGCTGGTATTTATACCACTGGCCCTTTGAAACTCCACTGATATGGTGATGGTAATGTGGATGCTAACAGGCTTGTATGGTGTACGATGTGTAGCCTCATCTTTCTTAAAAAAAGCAAATTTTTTCAAACAAATTAATCATGTCTGCAAAGAATACCAAACCCAAACATTGCCAAACCTCACTTCTGACAAAATCTGAGGCTTTGACATTCAATGGGATTCTTCAGACCGCCACACATCCACTAAAAACACTTAGGCAGCTATGACTGGCCTTCGTCCTTGTTGGACTGTGAATTTGTCTCAACACCAGCAGAAGCTAACGAGGAACATCTGATGCATTTGGATGCCTACAGCGTGCATCGAAGATTTGACTGATTTATTGCTTGTTGCGATATTGCCAAAGCTAACACTGCAATGAAGCTAAATATATCTGGAGGCACATGGCAATTTTGTGTTGAGACATAACTTGAGTACTTTTGAGTACTTTTCATATTATTAAAAAAAGTAGAAAATACAGGATGTCTCTGAACTTTTGACAGGCAGCATAGCAACTGCTGTTGTCTGGCTGTAGACTCCATTAGCAACACTATTTCCTCTCAAAAGCAACAAATTAAGCTCTCTCCTTTTAAAACTCTCCACATTGTAGCCTCTCAGAGGCAGCTTTTAGAGTTGTATGTCTGATTGGCCACCGCTGCCTGTCGCCATGCTGTGCTCAGTCTGCCTGAGAGACAGGGTTACAGTGCACGTGGAGCTACTCTTAAGAGGTCTCAAGGATACAGATGAATGCTATAGTAGAGCAAACAAACAAAGCAGTATAGTAATAAAGAGCTTTCCACAAGCGCACATGCTATACTACAGCACAGTCAAGACAGGCGCATTGTTGAGTGTCCATATTATAAATATAGCCCTGCATGAGAGAAGTGCATGGCTCACTATCTTTTAAGTAAAATGCACTTTCCAGTCATGTCCTTCCCTTCATAAAATGTGCACTTCAATAAATTAAACTGCAATGGAAATGCACAGGCCCTAACAGACATGGTTCTGCCTTTCTAAATAATAGCCTTTCTAAATTAAACGAATGAGGATTTATTATAAGTTTACAGGCTAAATATAAAGCATGGCGCTTATTTTCAGCATCCTCCGCCCACAGCTGGGTGCCGCATACTGACTGCACTTTTCTGTCTTACACTTGGAACTAAAGTTGTGCTGATCATGTCAGATGTTAAAGGGGACATATTATGCAAAACTCACTTTTTGCATCCTTTTGTATTTCCATTTGTGTCGCTACTGCTCCTACAAACACTCCAAGCACGAAAAAACGCACCCATCCGTTTTCTGTTGAAAGATTCTGGTGTCAGGAATCATATGCTTCTATGAGCCGTTTGGACGGCTCCCTTTTTCTGACGTCAGGATGAGGAAATTTGCATAGAACCACCCCTCACCTGTCAAGACCCCACCTACTAGATTAGTTGACGATCCTCCAGTTTTGTCTGCTGGTTTTACAAGCACGCATAAGACGCCGAGTGCTACGGCTACAGGCAAAGGCAAGTCACTCATGAAGTGTTGTGTTCATCTCGCTCTGGGTCCGACTCGGGGTCCAACATATAGGGCTGGATAGAGCCTCTGTTTTCTGCCATTTTCACGTGTGGTAAACGCGTAAGCATGGGATGGGTGGGGCGTGGCCACCAACAGCTTATTTGCATAAAAATGACCTTCCTGAAAGGGACTGAAACTGTCAAGAATAGAGCTGGTGAGATCTCTTAATGTGAGAGTGATTTTGTGCAAAGAACTTCATGAACATGTTTTGTAGCCCACAGACCTATTATAACTTGCTTAAAAAGAGGTAAAATGTGTCCCCTTGAAGAAGCTACAGCTCCCCATTCAGTTAATTTATCTGACTTTACAGTTCATCTGGCAAGGTTTGCACAGCAAGTTTTTTGTAACAGCATTACACTTCTTGCATCAGGTCTTTATTGGTATTGCTTTCTCTCATCCCTGGGGGAACGGCAGTGGGCAGCTGCTGAAGAATGACATCGATTGACTAACAATAACCAATAAAATGAAATGACAACCCTGAAGGAAGGACAAAACAACAATCTTTTATTTTTCATCTGATCTTTCTCTCTGTCCATTTTCTGTCTACACATCTCGTCTCCCTCTTACTCTTTCTCTATAAACTTTCTCACTTTGTCCATCTTGTCTATTACTCTCCTACCTTCCCTTTTTTCTCATTGTCAGGTTGTTAATATATTTCTATTCATGTCTGCTAGTCTCATTCTCTCATTTTTAGTATATTTAATCAGGCGTTCTCTTTCTGCTTGATCATTTTGTTTCTCTCTTCTGTTGCCCATCTCTCTCTCTCTCTCTCTCTCTCTCATCTTGCCCTCTCCCATCTTCTCCCTCTCTGTCTGAGCTTTCTGTCTCTGTTGCTCTTTCTCTCTCTCTTTCTATTTATCTCCATTTCCATTTCGTCTGTCGGTCTCTCTCGTACAAGCATAATGTCTTTAATAACAAAAGTAAAAATATAATATGGAAGAAACAGTCAGGAAGGTCTCTGATAATGCTAATGGAATCCACTGGTTGCAGACATCTGCACTCACCTGTACTCAGTGTCGGGCTGCAGGTTTCTGATCACGTGGCAGGTGCTGCTTCCAGCCATGATCAATGTCTCCCCCAGGCTGATGGAGTAGCAGGTGATCTCCTCGCCGTTACAGGTGGTCTCGTCCCAGGCCAGCGCCAGGCAGGTGGAGGGGGAGAAGGACCCTCCATCGGCCGGCAAGGAAACAGATTCCTGAAGATACAGACCGACCACAGCGTCTGGGACGGCCGCCGGCGTCCGGCACCATGCTAGTTCACTGTAGGGGCCCGCCCCTGCCTGGTTGGTGGCCTGCAACACAACACAACCACTGAGAACGCATTCATATTACACAGGTGAAGTAACATAAATTCGATTTTTTTGGCTTCCTCCAGTACAGTGTGAACACAAAAATCAGACTGCTTCAACTCAGGTAGTCGTTTATACTCCAAGATCATAAACACATGATCAAATCAATTATGATTGTTCAAGAAATACTGGACACAGCTGGAGGAATTATTCATACATTACAGACAGCGGAATACAGACAAAACAAATTATGCTTGTATTTTTGGGGGGAATTATTGTATTTGGAAATATCTAATTAATTTTATTTGGTCTAAGAATTAGTGAATTAAATGCTGCTATAATCAGTTCTTCTAGCATTATAGCATTCATATTGAGACTGATCACTCTTTTCAAAGTGCAGAAGCAATGGGCTGGACCTTTTCTGTCTTCTCCCACAGTAGAGTAAAAAATCTTTGTGACGAACGTTTGTGCTGCTTATTCATTGGATTGCCTCACATTGATTTTTGTTCTTGTTCGTGTGACTTTATTGATTTCAAAAATGCAGCTGCGTTGAGGAAAGAGGTGTATTCACACTAATGATCAGGGCTGGCACATGGAAAGGACAAAATGGGCAACTGTCTGAATGGGCCCAGACTGCAAAACTATTGTTGTAGGGCAATTAAAGGATGATATCTTGGTAGGGAATGGGGTGAGATTGTTGATGAAAATGTGTGTGTGTGTGTGTGGGGGGGGTTTACCTGGGATGCATGACGGAGCTGGCCCTTGACAGATACAAATTTACAAACATGAGCATGAACAGTAAAAAACACAGAGAAGTCAAATTGGTGCTAGAAAACAAGAACTGGGCAATTTGGGGTTGCCTGAGATTCGTAGATGGCATGCTCGTCATTCTGTTAATACAACATCTGCTCACATCATTCAGCTGAATTAAAGGTTCTCTCTCCTACACGTGCCTCAGGGTTTTCTAAAGATCTGCAGCTATTCTTTGTGTTAAAGGGCTCTGCTAGACAGACACTAGCTGATCTCAGAGTCAATTATCTAAGAAGCGCAGCACACTCAAAGGTCAAAAAGCTTGCAGGCAGAGCAACGCCTCAGTGAAAGCTATAGTCTTCTGTTTCCTCAGTCTTTCAAGAGTGCTATTATGGCTCTACTTTCATTTAAGCCGCCCTTCTCGTTCATAAGAGCTAGTACAAACAATGGCAGAGGCCATTCACTTTGCTGACATATGGTTGAGAAAATAATGGCCTGTGGTGGATTACAAAGAGCTTCACCAGGCCACAAAAATTTGACAAAACAATTTCAAGCAACACATACTGTTTAATGCCATTTGCTTCTTTGACGTAGGGAGATAAGTTGCATTTAATACAGCAGTACTGGTGGTTACCTGTAGCCTACAGCAGTAGTTTGCTGCTGCCTCCAGGTTAGAGATTTCACAGAAGGTTTCCGTCCCATTATAAACAGTTTCCAGAGAGTCCTGATCCCGACCCCAGTCTAGTCGGTAGCCGGAGATATCTTCTGCCCCCGAGCTCTCGTCCATCTGATGAAACAAATCAGCCAATCAGAGACTATCTTAGTCTCCTGGAAACGCCAGGTACATGCTTTCAGCAGAAATCTGACCAATTAACATTAGGACACAACGCAATTAGGACCCGCCGCCGGGAGAAATTAAGGAAGAACGAGACATTGAGAAGAACACCTCAACCACTTTTTTTCTGATAAATCCGTTTTTCTGCCTTTTTTACGCCACCACTTGACACTAGGAGATGTAATCATAAAAACTGTCATTGACGTTTTGGGTGCAAACACCTCCAACAAAATGTAACTGGAAAGTAATTAAAATAATTTAAATATGAAATCATTTTTTCAATGTTCAGCCTTTCTTTATCCTTGGTACTGTCCCAATACAATAATTGTATTTTCTCTGTCCAATATATGCTGTATATACCAGTTAAACCAGTTACCACTTTAAATAATGTAATAATAATACATACTTGACAGTCACATTGTTGTTCAAAGTATCCTACTGCACATGAGAAAACAATCTTGTCTTACATTAGCCTTGAGTAATCTGCCGGAATAGACTTGATCTGTTATTGTGCATTGAGATGGTGTGCAACATGCCAAAAAAGTCAGACTTAAACAACAGCAATAATTATTATTGTTATCAGGGCCATTATAATAATTATTATTGTTATCAGGGCCATTATTAATAATAATTATGGGTGTCAAATTAACACGTTAATTTCGATCGCATTTAAAAAAATAACTTTGAGCCCCACCCCATTCTGCCCACAGGTGCTCTGTAAAATGAAGACAAGATCGTGCTGCTCGGCCCAGTGAGTGGAAAGTTTATGTTTAAAAATGGACAGACTGAACTGTTGATAGGAGGATCGTTCACTGCAGGTCATGCAATAAGGAATTTTTGTATCATCGGAGAACATCGAGTCTAAAATATCACCTCAACTCAAAGGAGTGAACCTGGTGGTCTGAGCCAGAACAGCCCGATACCAACACCAGTGGCCCGACCCCACAGGACCCGGCACTCAGACCCAAACTGACCCATCTACCTGTGACCCAGCAGAATGGTCTCTGTTGCCAAATTTATTCTGAGATGGCTTGTATGCTGGGGTTGACGTATTTATCCATGCAGCGATTTGTATGAGCGAAACATGCCAGACCGAATTTGTACTTAATAGAATCTTATGATTAAATATTCAAGGTATGCCCAGACTGGCTCTGACAGTGATCAAATGAGGACTTCCATAATCAGTATTTTCCTGCATACAAAACGGTGGAATTGTCTGTAGACACTTAGAACCTGTAGTGTAGGAAAAACAAATATAAATCCACCTGTGCTGGAAGAAAAAGGAAACAAATGAACCACATGAGGATGCAATTGTGAAAGAGCAGCCTCTCAAACACCTTCCATGCTCACTGAAGAGGAGCATTATCCAGCAGGATGGAACACATATAATGGGCAATGTACTGGAGGGAGAAGATAGGGGCTGGTTTGGTGTTTATCCTGTAATTCAGCCCAATTTTGTTTTTCACCAGGACAAAGAACCTGATTGCAACTGGAAAATAATCATTACTGCTTACCAGATGCAGAGAAGAAGTGCAGAGTGGAGCAGCCAAACTAAAAACTCTTACAATGTTACTACAAACTCATTCCATGTTCATCTTCTAAACTGTAGTCCAACTCACCTCCCAGCTGACCACTGCACACATGTGTGAGGTCATTTTGATGATGGGCACCACACACTGGCATGGAGGCCCTGCTGCAGTGGTCACTTCCAGAAACTCGGTGTATGGACCATCCTGAGGAGAGAGAGGACAGTTCTTAAAATGCCAGTGAAGAACCTCAGACTCTAGATTTCTTCAAGCAATGAAATGCTTCAGATTTTCAGTCTGAACTTCACAATGTTGTGTAGGTGACCCACCCCAGCACTGTTGGAAGCACGAACTCGGAACATGTAGGTGGCACCCGGCATCAGATTACCCACAGTGCACTCTGTGTGTGTTCCATGGTACACCTGCATTGAGTTAGCATCCTCCTCTACTCCTTTCATCTCCACACTGTAGAACCAACCTTCATTCAAACCGTCACACACAGGGCCTTCTAGAGATGGGGGGAGAGATAAAGAGAGAGAGATAGAGAGAGAGAGAGAGAGAGAGAGAGAGGGAGAGAGAGAGAAAGAGAAAGATGAGAGAGAGAAAGAGAGAGAAAGAAAGATAAAGAGATAAAGAGACAGAGAGAGATAATGAGAGATAAAGAGAGAGAGACAGAGAGATAGAGAGAGAGCGATAGAGAGAGAAAGATAAACAAAGAGAGAGAGAGAGAGAGAGAGAGAGAGAAATACAGACAGAAAGTGAGAACGAACATCTTTTTAACGTCTTAAAAACCTCTAATATTTTTTTGCTCCCAAGCTAATACCTCCCTATGTTTATACTGTGTTAAACTGAGACACCTAACTACGAAATAGTCACACAATTCCAACATTTTGCAATGCATTTGTGGTGCCACTTCAACTGTTTGAATGCATCTGTGACGATCAGTGGAAAAAATTAAAGGAACAAAGTATTTTTATTTCTCACTCTAATCATTATTATAATTTTGTCAAAGACGTTTTTTTGTGGTAGAAGCTCCATGTTTTCCATAATCTGCCCTTAGTCAAACAACAATGGCTGGGTGCATGTAAGTGCAAATGGCCCCATCCTCTAAAAGTAGGTGGTCCTTGGCCTTGCTGATTGACGCAACCCACCAGGTCCTTCAACAACAACAGAAGTCTGGCTTGGAAGAATAGAGGTATGGTGCAGGAAAAAGAATTGGTCTCGGGGAGGGGCCAGTTTGACTCAACGACTTACAACATTATATAACATATAATGTTGTAGCTTCAAACACCCAGTTAATACACATACACACTTCAGGCGGGCTTCGGTCCATCAGCAACCATGCAGCTCACACAGAGGTGAATCAATGGCAGGGGGAGGTGGGGGAACATGTTGTGAAAAACAGGCTTGTTATGAAAGAGGGAACACGGTGAGGTGAAGAACGTTCCTCAGCCTTCAGAAGCTTTCTGGGTTTCACTGATAAAAAAGAGGGGGGCTCAGATATTATTCGGTCCCAGCCAGACTGAAATAACCCAACGGGTCTGCTGCCCGAACCAAGCCCGCCAGGGCCTGACCAAAACATTAGACTTCAGGTGGGGGTTGTTTTGCCATGAGTTATTTTTTAATGTTGTAGATTTCGCACACTCACACATTTTCTTGCTCTTACATACGCAGCTCTCTCTTTCTCCATCTCCCTCACTTTCTCATGTGCGTCCTTTTCTGTACTCTGTCATTCCTCACTTTCTCACAACATCAGCTCCATTCAAAATAGCTCCAGAGTTTCAAGAGTGGGTAGTTTCTCGCAATGAAATCATGGATAACACTGGTCAAAACGCTTCTTAAATAAATGTACCCAGATTGTACTAACTTTGGGTTGCTAATGAGGAAAATGATACCTAATAGTTGATTGGCCACAATTTGTAAGATACAGTCCTGGATCAGTAAGTCTTGTTATACATACGGGCCAATGTATATGTATGACCATTTAAAGTGCTGCATGGAAGCACGGGCTATCACTTCTCAGATAAAAAATGACTAATAGACGTGTCACATGTATTACATTTATGAATAAATAAATTCTAAGACTTGAGTTGCATGAGTGAAAATGTCTGGTATCTACACACATTTTACCCCCAGGGTTCATAATCAATGTATATTTTTTGAATTGCTAATCATACCTGACTGAGAACAGCATCCAGTCTCCAACTCTCAATGTCACTGCACTAAACTCATCTTTTTCTGATGCCATACGTGCAGGAATGCAACACACAAAATTCCCGCGACTGGTCTACAAATGTTTGGAAGTTGTTTGCTTTGGGAATAAACTCTGCCAATTCTGATGCATTTTGGTGAGCTGATTTCAAATATGACAATAAAACAGGCTGATTGGCTCCCGTTCAAAAGATATTTAATCTTTTCAGTTACGCAATCATACACATTAATTCACTATACGTCTATCGTATAGTGGCTCATATTCATTTAAATACAGACCCTTTAACTTTTATTTCAACAATTGGCTTATTAGCATCTGTTATAATTCAAAAAGCAAACTGATCAGCATCGACACGCGTAAACGAGTTTACCATAAAAACAAAACAAACACTTCTTTATTTCAACAGTACAACAGGATTAAATAAATGTAACACTTGTGA
>JBBPCX010068920.1:0-11786 GCA_037974365.1 Hydrocynus forskahlii
CATAAATATGGGGACGAAGGGAAAACTAATATTCAGGAGACGGGGAACGGGTTCTACGTGACGGGGACGAGGTGGCCATCACAGATGTTCAGATATTAAATGTGCATTTGCAAAATGAAGTAAATGTGCAAAGTAGCAAAAATTACAGTATGAGGTTCATGAAGGGGGATGTGCAAAGGAGCTTAATATGCAAAAAGAGGTTAATGTGCGAAATAACAGTATGAGGTAGGTCAGCTGTTAAGGAGTGTGATGGCAGTGGGAAAGTTGTTTAGTCGGGAGGTTCTAGATTTCACACATCTGAACCTTCGTCCCGAGGGCAGAAGTGTAAACAGTCCGTGTTGGGGGTGTGTGGGGTCTTTGAGGATGGAGGCAGCTCTCCTATGGACTCTGCAGTGGTCAACAGTCTGCAGAGAAGGCAGCAGAGTCCTGATGATCTTCTCCTCAGTTGTTATCACTCTCTGCAGGCGTTTGCAGTCCATAGCAATAGGGCTGCCATACCATGCTGTGATGCAGCTGGTCAGTGTGCTCTCCACAATGCAGCTGTAGAAGCTGCTGAGGATCTTGGACCTGTTGGGCTAGTAGGCATAGGTCCGTAGTTTGCTGCTGAGGATGTGGACCTGTTGAGCCAGTAGGCATACTGCAGGGGGTCCAGAGCGTCTGGGATGTTGCTCTGGATGTAAGCCAGCACCACTCTCTCAAAACACTTTGCAATGATAGGAGTGAGTGCTACTGGTCTGTAGTCGTTCAGGCAGGTGACTGGGCTTTTCTTGGGGAGGGGGACAATGGTTGTGGTCTTGAAGCACGTGGCAACGGTGCTCTGGCTAAGGGAAAGGTTGGTGCTCCAGCCAAGGGAAAGGTTGGAGGTGAGAACATCAGCCAGCTTGTTGGCACATGCTTTAAGGGTATGCCCCGGGATGTTGTCTGGTCTTTCTGCCTTGCAATGTTTGATCTTCCTCAATGCTTTCTGTACCTGGTCTGTTGAAACTGCTGGCAGGAGGGAGGGGGGCAGGTGGTCTGGGTGGTCTGCAAGGTCTGGAAGATATCAGAGGCCTGGGAGGTCTGGAGGTTCTGGTAGGTCTCAAAGCGGGTGTAGAACACGTTGACCAGGCTGCCTGCAGAGCTGATGGTGCTGGTGGTGGCCCTATACTCTGTGATGTGCTGCAGGCCTCATTGCCTGATCTGAATGCAAGAGAGCGAGTAAATAGCATGTGTCGTACCTGGCTGTTGATCCAGGGCTTCTGGTTGGGGAACTTTCTTACTTGTGTGGAAGGCACTATATTGTCAACACAGGTGCTGATGTACCCGATCATGTACTCAGCATAGTCCTGTATGTTGACAGAACAGTCCTCCATGGTGGCTGCAGTTTTAAACACATACCAGTCTGTCAAAACAGTCCTGCAGGATGCTCTCAGTCTCTGGGGTCCAGAGTTTGACAGGTTTGGTGACAGGATTTGATTGTTTCAGTCTCTGTCTGTAAGCTGGGTACATGAACAGAGAGATGTGGTCTGACTGTCCGAAGTGGGGACGCGGTGCAGCCCTGCATGAACCATGTATGTCACTGTAGACATGGTCCAAGCTGTTCTTGTCACAGGTGGGAATGTCCACGTGTTGGTGATACTTTGGAAGTACAGTCCGTAAGTTGCACTTATTAAAGTCACAAGCGACAATAAAAACAGATTCTAAATGAATTGTCTCTAACACACTGATGTCGTGGAGTTTGCTGAGCGCCGCCTTGGAGTTAGCTCGCGGCGGGATGTAAACAATAGCCAAAATCACAGCTGAGAACTCCTGCGGTAGATAGTAGGGGCAGCATTTCAGCATTAAAAATGCCACGTCTGACGAACAGTACTTGTGGACAGTCTGTACATCTCCACACCACAAGTTAAATGCACACACACCTCTCCCGTTAGCCTTACCGGAGGCTGCGGTCTGGTCTCCGTGGTGTACGGTGTGAGTCTGCAGCTGAACGGCGCATTCTGGTACTTTGTCTGAAAGCCAGGTCTCAGTGAAAATAAGAGCGCAACACTCTCTTATTTCCCCGCTGTGTTGTGATCCTGGCTTGTAGTTCGTCCAGCTTGTTTTCCAGGGACCGCACATGGGCTGGTAAGAAGCTGACTAGCAGTTATGAGGAGAGGGGAAGGGCCATCCTACATACCCAGAGAGAGCAAAGCCAGTTTATGGCAAATACTAGGCTGTCATCACATTTCAAAACAAATTAATGTACTATGTGTGTGGACCACTTTAAGTCAGTTCAAAATTAGGAAATGTGTCAGTGTGTCAGGTCTGGGGTTTATGTTAGTGGGTGGCCAGTAGAGGCCACCCTTGTTTAAGGTTGTATTTAGGTTGCTTTGAGCTTTTATTTTGAAGAATGATAATAGGAGGCCAGCTGTGTTTCATTTATGTTCGGTGTGTTCATTGGGTGTTGGGTTTTTGTTAGAGTATTTAAGGGTGTTTCTGTTTTGTTTTCTTTGCTGGTCATTGATAGTAATATTTAGTTTCCCTTATTTGTATTTGAGCTTGGGCCACCGAGCACTTTTGGTTTTGAGTTTGTTGAATAAAGTATCTTTGAGCAATGGAAGCCTGCGCACGCGCCTGCCTGCATTGGGGACATAGGGGGAATCGTGACAGAATGACCAACCTGAAAAACAGAGGCGCTGCAGGCAAAGGATGGGGGAGTGCAGAACTCTCCTCAGAGGAAGAAGAGCTGGTCCTGAGAGAGCTCTCTGCACTCTCCCAGGATCGCATTGCTCGGGACATGGCTGCAGGCTACAGCACCTGGTGGCCGGCACCTCCGCCAGCGAGGAGGGAGCAGGTATGGAGACCTGCTCTGAGCACCCCAGCAAGAATGCTGGACGGGGCTGCTCTTTTGGACCTCCCGCTGGCGTCCAGCCAGGGTCCTTGGCCCATAAGGAAGAAGCGGGTACGGAAGCCCGCCGTGAGCCCCATGACGAAGACGTCCGAGACCGGGGCTCCTTTGGTCCTCCCACGGGAGTCGGGGAGCCAAGAGCGTGAGGTCACCACCACCAACGCCCTGCTGCAAGACCCAGCAGCTCCGCTCCCAAGTCAGGAAGACCTCCACCCAAGCCACCTAACGCCGCAGCACGGGATAGAGCTCCAAAGACCCGTGACAGCGCCCCAAAGATGGCTGCAGAGTGCCACAAAGATGGCGCTCCCGAGCAGCGAGACGGCGCTCCCGAGCAGCGAGACGGCGCTCCCGAGCAGTGAGACGGCGCTCCCGAGCAGCGAGACGGTGCTCATGCGCTCGAGACCCATGCCGGCGCCCCGTCGACGGCTGCTGCCCCCTACACCAGCCCCCCGGCTTCATCCACCAGAGCCAGGTAGAATAGGGAGGGTTAGTGTAGGAGAGAGAGCAGACAGCTCAGGGCTAGTAGACAATTTGGACCCCTTAGATGAGTCGTGTGGATCTTTAATAGAGCCCCTGCTGCCCACACTAGCTCCAGCCGAGAGGCTAATCGAGCCTGCAACCTTAGCTTTAGCCCAAGAGCCTGAAACTTTAGCTTTAGCCCAAGAGCCTGTACCTTTAGTTTTAGCCCCGTAGACAGGTCTTTAGCCTTAGCCCCAGTAGACAGGTCTTTAGCCTTAGCCCCAGTAGACAGGTCTTTAGCCTTAGCCGTAGCAGCAGCCCTAGGAGGGCTGTTAGCCGTAGCCATAGCAGCCCGAGAAAGGCCTTTAGCCGTAGCCATAGAAGCCCGAGAAGGGCCTGAAGCCGTAGCCATAGATGCCCGAGAAGGGCCTGAAGCCGTAGCCATAGATGCCCGAGATGGGGCCTGAAGCCGTAGCCATAGATGCCCGAGACAGGCCTAAAGCCATAGTCATAGATGCCCGAGAAGGGCCTTTAGCCGTAGCCATAGATGCCCGAGAAGGGCCTGAAGCCATAGCCATAGCAGCCCTAGGAGGGCCTTTAGCCGTAGCCATAGATGCCCGAGAAGGGCCTGAAGCCATAGCAGCAGCCCGAGAAGGGCCTTTAGCCGTAGCTGTAGCCATAGATGCCCGAGAAGGGCCTGAAACCATAGACGTAGCAGCCCGAGAAGGGCCTTTAGCCGTAACCATAGCCGCCCGAGAAGGGCCTTTAGTGGTCAGAGAAGTGGGGCCCAGGGAGAGGACTTCACCCCAGGAAACCACAGTGGGGCCCGTCTAGAGAGCTCCAACCCTGAGAACAGTGAGGGGCATCCACAGGACTCCGATGAGGCTCGTGGAGAGAGCTCCAACCCTGAGGACAGCGAGGGGCGTCCACAGGACTTCGGTGAGGCGCGTGGAGAGAGCTCCAACCCCGATGACAGCAAGGGGCTTCTGGGAAAGGGCCCTGTCGCAAGGGACACTCAGGAGTTCCCCGCAGAGGAGCTCCCAGGAGGAGGCTCCATCCAGGAGAACAGTGAGGGTCTCCTGGTAAGGGGCTCACATTAAGGGGCTCTACCCCAGAGGACAACGGTCGGCTTCCTGCGGAAGGGCTTCCTGGAGGAGGCTCCAGCCAGGAGGACAGTGAAGGGCTCCCCGAGGAGGGGTTGCCTGGAGGGGGCTTGGCCCCAAAGGACGGTAACAGGGAGGAGCTTCCATAAGTGGGCCCCGTCCCCAAGAACAGTGATGGGCTCCCCGAGGAGGGGTTGCCTGGAGGGGGCTTGGCCCCAAAGGACGGTAACTGGAAGAAGCTTCCAGTAAGGGGCCCCACGCCCAAAGACAGTGAGGAGCTCTTAGGAGAGGGCTCCCCATGTGACTATGGGGACTCTCAAAGGGGAGATTCCCATGTGAATATGGGGATCTTCCCTTTGCGGCCGCCTACCCCTCCGCCGCCCTGTGGATGTTGGTGGGGTTTGTTTACGCCCCGGAGGGGCGTTCTTGAGGGGGGTGGTACTGTCAGGTCTGGGGTTTATGTTAGTGGGTGGCCAGTAGAGGCTACCCTTGTTTAAGTTTGTATTTAGTTTGCTTTGAGCTTTTATTTGAAGAATGATAATAGGAGGCCAGCTGTGTTTCATTTACGTTCAGTGTGTTCATTGGGTGTTGGATTTTTGATAGAGTATTTAAGGGTGTTTCTGTTTTGTTTTCTTTGCTGGTCATTGATAGTCATATTTAGTTTCCCTCATTTGTATTTGAGCTTGGGCCACCGAGCCCTTTTGGTTTTGAGTTTGTTGAATAAAGTATCTTTGAGCAATGGAAGCCTGCGCCCGCGCCTGCCTGCATTGGGGACATAGGGGGAATCATGACAAAGTGCCTAAAATTTTATATGCCTTGGTGGCCACATTTTGTGGCTTTTCATCTTTCTAAACCAGACAGTATTTTGAGCAAGTTCAAAATGACAGAAAAGTCTGCACTGACTAACTTTTTTCTGTTCAACATTAAATTCAGGCTTGCAGTTCAAAGAGGTTTTGAAAAGGATAGCTTGAATGGCAGGTTGCTTTTTCCATGCTGAAAGGAACTGTGTGGCAGCACAAAAGTCACAGTGTTCTCAATTGTGCTACACATGTATGTTCATGTCCTGCCATTTTAACTTGAGGTTCTGTTGCCTTGCCTCTGCAATGATAAAAGCATCAGGAGTTTGTATGTGAGGTTGTGTGCGTCCATGTATGTGTGCTGAAATTGAATCTCATATGGTCCTTCAATGCGCCCTCAGATGCATTGAAATTGAGTTGGGAATTCACACAGTGAGTACGAGAGGACACTCCCATTGAGCAAGGGTGATGTTCTCTGAACTCTGCCCTTGTGGACAGCCTTTAAAGGGAGCACTGTAGGGACCATATGAGGTCAATTGCCAGCACTTAAATAATGTAAAAGTTTTATAAATAGCAGCTTTTAACCATGTCCCTGTCATTCATGATGCACTGTATTTTAGTCTTTTACTCTTTGAGTCGAGTCATTACTGTAATTTTTATGTAGCTGTCATTACATTTAAGTAGTACATCATTGAAATAGTCAAGTAATGAATTGCATTTACATTCGATTTATAGTGTTGGTATGTTTTCTTTCATTTCCGGTGACCAGAACGGTAACATCGACAATGTTATAATAAAGAATTATAACATATAAACAATTTCATATCAGTGAAAATCTAGAAATATCATGAGACATGTCATCTTTATTTCTTTCAAGATTAAATGCTGATTTTAAAATTGACTTAATTATTAATAATAGACCGAATTATTACATTACAATTATTACAATTGTTATTTTTGCCCAACCATTAAACTTCACTCCACGTTTGGGGGGTGTGATGGAGTAAACCTTGGTCACACAATTTAGCAACACAGTAATTATGTGGCTACATGAAATATTTTAATGGTTGGACAAAGTGACAGTTTGTTTAAATAAGCTTCATTATATATTTGTCACATTTCCCCCTATCTCCCCAATGAAGGCAGGTGCTTTGGCAGATATTCATGGACAAATACTTTTTTTTTTTTTTCAAAACGAAGCAAAACAAAACTGACTCGAGGGTCAGACACAGTACTACAGCTTTTAAACAAAGGGTGACAGGAGAAACACAAAACTAACAGGACGGTGGACCGACACCTACTATCGGCCCCTAAAGAAATTAAATACTAAAACCTGAACCCATTACCCAATCCCAACACAAACACACTTTCTCCTGAGCACACCGGCAGCTGACACAAATTATTACTTAACTCAAATCCAGTGTGCTCAGGAATAGACAAAACTAAATCCCTGGCGGCCTCTAGTGGCCACCCACAGTTACTGTCCCCAGACGTGACAATATTATATAAGGCTTCACATTTTCAGGCAACTGAGGAAACAGGACATTTGTCTAGCTCAGCTTATATACAAAATTTTCCGGCCAAAAAACAGAAGTGACATCACACCACTTCCTCTTTGGGGCTATATAAGGTCTGACTGAAGTTAGGTGAAGGGGTTGTTGGATGTATGGTGACTGAGTGTAGTTGATCTAGTGTAGTTGATTATTGGAAGTCTTTTTTGTGTTTGCTTATTTTTATTTATTTTGTTTTTGTTGGGCATAATGGTAAAGACATCTTTTCTTGTAAATAGTTTCTTTTTTTCCAACAATGAACACTTCTCTTCACTGCCACTCTGATTACCCATGTGTCTTGTTCTGCTGGTCCATTACAAGTGGTGTCAGATATGCTCTGGACTACCAAGGTTGTACACAAGACCAGCAGTGGCAATAAGAGAAATTATCCTGAGAAACCAAGCAATGGCTGACAGTTCAGAGAAAGAAGTAAGTCCAGAGATGGGAGGAGCCCAGATGGTGGAACCATCATTGCAGCTATTCACAGCGAATTTTCAGAGGTTCATGCAGGACCAGGCCACTAGAGATGACCAGAGGGACCAAGAGGTTGCCAGAATGGATCAACGATGGATAAGTCTGCAGCATCAATTTCACCGTTACAGCAGCAGGTGGATCAGCAAGTGCAACCTGAGGAGCTAAATGTGAACAGGGAAGCCATCACTCTGCCAGGAGAAGAGGAGGAGCATCAGGAACTACCATCAGCGTTCAGAGAGCCAAAAATGCACCCCCTTTCTCCAGAGGATGACTTCGAAATCTTTTTGGCAACCTTTGAACGCATAGCCTGGGTCTGCCACTGGCATAAGGAGGATTGGGCAATACGACTGGTTCCTCTTTTAATGGGAAAAGCCCAGAATGCATATTTAAAAAAAATTATATACATTGAGGAGCCCTTTTGTTTGTGAATATGTAAAGTTTATTATGAATTCATATTGTATTTGGTATGTATATATTAGTATAGAATATAATAAGCTTTTCAACAGATCACACCGTCCTCTTTCTTTTCAGAAACAACCAATAGGCTATGTACTGGCTCTTTTCTCTGTCACCTCAAAATAATAAAAAATAATAATAAATGTAGCATGTTTATCTAATTCTTTAATACATTTTATGCATGGAGTATTCAATTAAATGCAATATTCTAAATTATGCCAGTTTACTGTTGTCTTGTCCGCGACGCCTCTGACACACCTTCCAGCGGTCCCAGTGTTCTGAGCCTTGTTCTCCAGCATGCCCCTCTGCTCCGTGTGCAGGTCTGTTTATGTTTGGATGCGTTTCCTAGCAACCCACCTGCAGCAGAGTACACCTCCATGCTCCTCCTGATTGGGTGCTAGGCGCCTGCTTATTAGCTCATGCGTTTTCCCGATTAGTAGTTTACGTCTGATTGTTTCTGTGTTCGAATTGGTTTGTCTTCTACCCCTCTGTGTCTTTAGTATTTAAGACCAGCCGATCCAGCTGTCTACGTGCGTTCACCCTCAAACTTCCCTTACCTTTTCTCTGGTCTCTGCACCCAGCTGCTTCTCTAAGGGCTGGGCTTCTCTGAAGACCTGCACCTCACTGCTGGAAGCCCAGAACACAATGTGCTCCTCTATGTCCCTCCTGAGAGGCTTTATCCTCATCTCTGTTTATGTCTGTCTCTCTTTCAGAAGAATAAGAAGAATGACTTCCATCACTCTCAGGGTTGGGCATCTCCCTGTTAGGTCTCTCCTGCATCTATGTCCTCCTTCTCATAGCAGGGGCCTTGACAACTGTAAATATAGTCATAGATAAATAAACTGACTGATGGAAACAAGAAATCTGAAACTAACCCCCAACACATCTGATAGTAAAGGTAATTGTGTATCACCCAGAAGTCGAGAAAACAACTTTTTGTCAAATTCATATCATACGGTCTAAATGTAATTATCGAATTACATAAATACATAGGGCCGGTTTCACTAAAATAGTTTAGACTGGTCTATGGGGTAAGATAGGTCTTAAGTTTGTTTATAGACCAGTCTAATGCAAGTAAGACAGTTTCACAAAAGTTAAGACCAACTCATTTTAGACTTAACCCTCTGAGGTCGAAACTATAAGTAACACCACTAGAAACCTTGAAGACTCTAGTTTTCAAATATGTTCTAAAATAAAATATATCGATGGTGCTTTGTAAATACAATAAAAAGAAGGCATGTGATTTTCTGTGGTGCAGCCATGCTCTCAGCTATTCAGATGTAAAACAGCAATCTGAATACATGAATAGAAGTGGCGTGATTGGCTCATTGTGCAGCAGGGGGCAGTGAGAACATGCCCATTTCACCACTGTACACAAACACACGTTCGTTTCACACACTGGAAAACTCGCTTTAGAGAGTGAGACAGACACGCAAAGTCTGATTCGGTGACGACAACATGGATGAACAGAGGCACTTTGAGCTTCTCTTGAGTAAGTAGGTTAATATCTGTTTTACTAGCTGTTATTGGTGCTTTTGCAGTTAGCTTATGAAGCTGTATCTGATCTTTTGCTGGCCAGATGATCATATGGCTAAATCCATGTCAGATGCGTTTACAGTAGTCTAATCAGCCAACATTAGGCTAAATAGGCTAATCATGCATCACACTTTTTTGGTTAACTTATTAGGAGAATTAAGCTGTATCTAGTATTTTGCTGGCCAGCTGATCATATGCAGGGTGCAGGGAAGGACAACAAAAACTCTGTGGAACTGTGGGGCATGTAATGTGTAGCTTTGCCTTCATCAGAAAAGAAACTGTTATGCTGCTTGGCATCGTGATTAGACTTCTTACTGTATTTTCATTTATATTTACATACTTTTTACTTATGCTTTATGCTTGTATACATATACTTATATATTTATACTGTTTTTTTACTTACACTATTTTTGTGATGTTGATACTTATTTCTTCCATTTTACCATGTGTAGCAGAGTCTCTGAGTATTTAAGTATTTGTAAAAGATTTAGAAGATTTAGTTACTACAAAAGCTTTGGGAACAGGGCCAGACAGACAATGACAAGCCATTGACACCTGGCCATTGACAGGGGGAGGGGGGTGTTACAGGTGTGAAACACTCATCTAGTAAATATGCTTGTGAAAGAGCAGAGAAAAAGTACCTAGTCTTATTCTTTTACAAACTGCATTGAAACTACCTAACATTTCTGGATGCTGTTCTTACTTTTTTGTAGCCAAGACATATATTTACAAGGTTCAAACTTCAGAAGTCTTGCTCAGACATATTTAAGGTGTGTTTTTTTTACTTTGTTTGAAGACCTCTGAAAATAGTTTTTTGTCATGTCATGTTTACACAATATAAAAAAAAAACTAATTTCATTGCTTTCAATTTACTTACATATTATTATAGCTGGGGCTTTCCAGAATATAACCATATGTGTCACATTTTTTATAGATGCTTTTAGTGAGATGAAATACTTAAAAATGTAAAGGTGTAGCAAACTCTTCACTAAATTTCCCTAATAATATTTCATTATATGTGTTGAATTCCTCCAAAATACATAGATTTTCTGAATGGGTGAAAGGTGCTGCATGGTTAGATGTGTCCGCTCGGTCCACCATTTTTTGTTTTGTTTTGAAATAGTCTTAAAATACCCACAATTCTTTGCAGCACAGTACTACTTAAGATAGTCGGGGTCTTAACTGCTTTGTACAATAGTATTATTTAGACATCTATGTCAAGTCTGACTATATAGTTACAGTCTATCTTTGTGAAACTGGCCCATAGTTGTAGTACACAGGGGCAACTGGTGACCAGGTGGTTAATGAGTTGTCCTGTGATTGGCACGGTTTGAATCCCAGGACTGCCAGTGGCACCACTTAGGTACCCTTGAGCAAGGTATCGTCCTCACTATAGCTGCACGATTAATCTAATCGCAATCGCAATGTCAGTCTGTGCGATTACATGAACACAAAAAGCTGCGATTTAAATGTGACGTGTTTGGTCACATGACTTTCCAGCACAGCACAGACCGAAATATCACAAACAAACTAGAGCTGTAATACTCTGATCCTTTTTAGGATTTGGCTCCCTCTGAGTCACTCACTAAACTGATCCGGGTGTGTGAGTCACTTGAGGTAACCGGCGGAAGTTAACCAGCAGATTCACTGACTCGGCCTATTATGCAACTTTTATGGTAGTAATTGATGTTTTAATGATTTATAAGATGTATTTATGTGACATAGTTTACAATTTAGACATGGTGTAGTTAGGACTCAAAGGATTCAGTTCAATGGAGACCTCAGATTCGTGACTCATGAGTTATTTAATGGATCCGGGTTATTCACCCGGGTGAGTCATGAGTCACACAGTTCTAAAACGAACCAGGTGAGAATGAGGGCTAGCATGGATGTCGAGTCAGGCGACGATGAACTAATAGCAAAAAAAAATGCTACTTCTGTTGTGTGGCAATATTTTGGCTTTAGGCAGACTGACTGAACAGAGAGAGGTACTGTGCAAAACATGCAAAGTCAAAGTTGCTACAGCACGAGGCAACACGACAAATTTGTATCAGCACCCCAAACAGCACAGAGAAAAGTATGACGAATGCATGATGGCAAAAGCCCAGACTAGCAAAGAGACAGCTGAACTACTTACAAGCAAAACAAAACAAAATATAATAGCAGATATGTATGCAAGTCTCACACCATATGATAAGTCTTCGCAGAGGTTCAAAGAAATAACCACCTCAATGATGCCCATTTACAGCGTCAGCAAAGCGGGATTTCAGAAAATGATTCACACGCTGGACAAGAGGTAAAAGCTACCATCGCGAAATTATTTTTCTCAAGTTGCAGTCCCAGAGCTTTACAACAAACGCCATGGCGAGGTTCACCTGGAAATGAATACGGTGAAGTTCTTTTCAACCACTACAGACCTGTGGTCAAGCAGAACGACTGAACCGTATATTAGTTTAACTATGCACTATATTCAATTCAATTCAGTTTTATTTCTATAGCGCTTTTTACAACCAGGTTGTCACAAAGCAGCTTTACAGAGTCCAGG
>JBBPCX010068921.1:0-11786 GCA_037974365.1 Hydrocynus forskahlii
AGGCACTCAGGACAATAACACATGTTACACGCTTTATACCTTGTATATATATATATATATATATATATATATATATATACATATTTTTTTTATATATATACATATATGTATATACAAGGTGTAAAGAATGTAAAATGTGTTATTGTCATAAAATTATATATTTGTATATACAAAATATACAAATATATATATATATATATATATATATATATATTTGAGTGTGTAGATATGTATATATTTATATATTTATAAAACCAAACATATATATTTTTGGCAAAAGGCCTATTCTGTGATGTCCATGCAAACTGATATATGTAAATGACATCTGTTCTGATTGGCTGCCCTGTATTTTGTCTTGTTCAAGAAGTAGTCATCCTCAGCTTTAGCAACATCATTATGGTTAAGTAGATCTAAACTGGCAGAGCTAAACTTCTGTAGTGCAGCTAGAATGGTCTGCATGGACGATATGGACTGATAGAAAATGGTATGTTCTGAACATCTGATAGAAAATGGTATGTTCTGAAACATGCACTGTTTATGTATTTGTGCATCAGTCTCTTTCATTAAAGCTTGTTTTTTCATGATGTGGACCCTTTACACAAATACCTTCATACGCCAAACCAGTCAGAACCCTCACTTCATGCTGCCTTCGGCAGTATTAGTAATACTAAGGCTAAAATCTTGATACCTGAGTGATGATACAGTGTGCTGCCCTTTTGGGTGCCCCTTCATTAGACGGAAAGTTTGTGGAAGTGTGTGTTTCTACTCTGCACTTACAGTAAGTAAATTAAATTAGTCATTTGATAGGATTGCAGCATGACTCGTGTGCCCGAGGCTTGTACAGCATGGCTGATAGTGGATTAGCATTTAGAGTAGTGCAGCCAACTAAGACCCCCTATCATTCCAACCTACCAGAGACTCTCGCTCTCCCCCTCTCCCTTGCTCTCTTTTTCTTCCAGCTCAAACTCATTTTCAGCATCCCTCGGGGTGTGGCAGCAGAGAGGCAGAGAGGGGGTCAGCTACTTGAGCGGTCAGCTCTTGCCTGCAGCTACAGAAAGAGAACGAGACTGAGAGAGATAGGGAGGGAGGGAGAAAGAAAAAGAGGCAAGAGCAAGAGAGAGAAAGGAGAGAATTTGAGGCCTGTCATGGATTGGGAAAAGTTGAATGTGTTATCAGCCTTCGCTGCGTTTATCTGTCAGCAACAGGTTTCTTGCGAATCCTCCAATGCACCGGAGCACTCTCTTACTCCCTCCACGTTTCTATGTCTCTCGCTCAAGAAGTCTCATAATATTCCAGCCAGCCTTTGAGTGGACCCTTGACAGAGACGGAGACAATGCAGTGAAGACTAGCACGGCAACAGGCTGACAGCACAGGTGAGAAAGAGAGGGAAAGAGAGAGAGAGAGAGAGAGAAAGAGAGAGATCTGGCCTGTCTCACCCATCATACCGCCTGTAAACATGCTTTCCCCCCAAGGAGAGCACGACAAGATACGGAACAACAGCTGACATTTGGATGGCTTGGAAATTAGATCATGTATAGCATATTGGCTTTGGGTCAGCATGCCATGCTAAAGGAAAGAATTGAACATTATTGACCATATACTGAACTTTATTGTAGCACTGAAGAACTTATATTCCTTTTTATTTCATTGGTTATTTCAAGTTCCACCCACTAGCTCCATTTCCCCCAGTCACACAATACCACCAACACTGGGAGGGTGTGGGAAGGCTAGAGTCACATGTAGAATTTTTTGAAACACCTGCTAACTCATTGTCACTAGACAGCTAAACACACTTGGAGGAGAGCTCTAACCACCAATTCTATCATCTAAAAGTTGCCTTGCATCACACTGACTAATGGAGGTTGGAGGACCAGCATTTTGACAGTTGCTTCCCTCGAGAGCACATTTATAATTTATAATAAAATATAATACAAAGCTGCACAAATGTAATCAGAGAGGTTCCATTACACTCACTAATCACTCCTCAGTGAAGCGAAATCAAAACCGTAGGATGGCCTTAGGAAATCCAGGGGTTCTAAAGGTTAACGTGTGTTTTGTTTAGCTTAACATGGCTCAGACAGGGAGTACTAATGTGCCAGCAGTTGTGGTCTACTCACCCTCTCATTCAGTTTCAAATGTCAGGCTTGATTTGTGTTTGTTTTCATCATATATGGCTTATATTAAAATCTACTGTCACCATATACCATCATTCCCTATCTTTATTTGGGAAGCCTGATATATCTTTAAGCCAGGATTCTGCAAGTAAATGCACATCATGAACATTTTTATTAAATTGCACTTTAAAATGAACAGATATCTAGTTAATAATTGACACTAACTGACTTTGATAGCTGGTGATCGAATTGTTTTTCAGTTATAAAGAACAGTTGTTGACCACTAAAGCACCGATGTACGTTGCTCTGGATAAGAGCATCTTCTAAATGCCGTGAACGTAAACGTAAACTTAATAATGATTAACTGCAGAAACAAACAAACAAACAAACACCCTTTACTCATCGAAAATATTGTATGGATCACCGCTCCAAGCAGTTTTGTCCTTTATTGTTTGTTTAATCATTTAACGTATGGCATGCATGGTATTCTGCCTAATCCATTTGTCAGCTAATGAGTTTGGCCTGTGAAGGAAAGCAGATATTGATGTTCACTGCGGGCAGTTCTGGAGGTCCAGTAGCAAGAGCAATGCAGGCTCATGAATTCATCTACAGCATCCATGACAGCTTTCAAGAGCACAAAACAAATATATGGGTACTACGCAGCTCATTTTGAATTCAATGTTTTAGTGAGATCACAAAAATCAACACATTTACATGCATGCCGTCTCTTCAGTCAACAGCAGTTTAGCCCTACCCAGGCGCACTGACCATTCACCGATTAGTTACAACATTAAAATCACTAATATTGTATAGCTCCCCTCATGTGCACTGCCATCCACATGGACTCCACATGGTGTAGAAGGTGTGCTGTGGTATCTGGCACCAAAGAGTTAGCAGCAGATCCTGCAAGTCAGGGGTGTCAAACTCCGGTCGGTCCTGGAGGGCTGGTCTCCAGCACAGTTTGATGTTTCTCCTCCTCCAACATATTCACTAAATCTGACAATTACCTGGTGAGGTGAACCAGATGTTTCTGACCAGGGAAATCACCAAAACGTGCTGGTTCGACACCCCTGCTGTAAGTTCCATGGTTCAGTTCTAATGCTCACATGCTCATTGTAGTGGACAGGGGTCAGCATGGGTCCGTGACTTCACGGCGTCATACACAGCGAGTTGCAATGCAAGATGTGCCCTAACAACTTTCGATCGTGAACATTTTCAGAAATTTGTGCTATAATAGCTCCTCTTTGGGACTGGATTGGTTAGCCCTCGCTCCTCACAGACATCAGTGAGCCCTGCGGGCTCATGACCATGTCACCAGTTCACCGGTTGTCTTTCCTTCCACCACTTCTGGGTGATACTGACCACTGCATCCAGGATACATCCCACAAGACCTGTTGTTGACTCAGCCGTTCAGCCATCTCAGTTTGGTCCCTTTTTTGCCCATTTTTCCTGCTTCCTACTTATCAACTTCAAGAAGTGATTTGTTCACTTGCTGCCTAATATGTCCCACCTCTTGTCAGGTCCCATTTGAATGAGATAATCAATGCTATTTACTTCAGCTGTGAGTGGTTTTAATGTTGAGGCTAACCTGTGTAAGGAGTGTTTCAGCTTCCTTTCGAATGGGGTGCACGATGGGTGCTTAAAATATATCGTTCTTAAAGGCACAGTAAACAAAACAGACTGTCCAAGTCTAGGTGATAAAGGGAGGTTGGTAAATGGACTGTTTTTTGATGCATAAGAACACATTAATATTTAACTTCATGAGACCCGGCCCATTCATTTGTGTCCTTTATAATGGCCATTTTGTTCACTTGTATCTTCCTTAAGTATTTGGAGTCACCCTATCAACCCCTATTCAAGTATTCTGTAGAAAACATCCTGGGCTTTCCAGTGATGTGTCATGTGATGGATTTGCATGCTGGGAACAAGGACTGCAAAGGCAAGACATACATGAGGTGCACCAAATGCAAAATGTTCCACTGCATAACCAAAAAGAAAGCATGCTTCCAGTACTATCACACCTAAAATATCCAGAGAACTTATATTAACTTATAATGAAATCCATGTTTCGTTCAACTAAAATACATGTTTCGTTATCCTTGCAAGCAACAAGCAACAGAAGAGTGAATGTGTTCTTGGGTTGATATCACTTTTTTCATTTTCTAAATTCAGTTCTAGTTTCACACGGAAATCGTCCTGTTGTCCTCTACAGTGGACATGCTGGGGAATGAAAATAAAAAAAATATATTCAAAGAACTTTAAATTGTAAGGTGTTTTTTTAGGCCCCAATTGTAATAAACTTTTTTTCTTTGGTTCTCAGGAGGATATAGGCCTCGGAGAGGAAGTAAACTGCAAGGACAAATGTATGATATGGACCCTTCCAAACATTTCTATCCAGTTTTCCAGGGCAGCCCTGATCAAGAGCTCTGTTAATGGCCATTGTCCACTGTATGCTAATGCTAACTAATCTGGCACTAGTCTTGGCAGCCGCAAAAAAAAATGGTGCCTCAGATCATTCAAAGCTTAATTTTGTTTCTAGGCCACCATAAACTAGATGAACAGGATGTGCGGGGGGGTGCGCTGAGGTGGTAGGTCACTGAATGGAGAAGCAATCTGGCCTGGCGTAGTTTCCCTCTTGGCAAAATCATTAGCATATCCACTTCTGTGACAGCAGGAGTCTGGGTCTCTTCAGCCAGCTCTACATGCCTCCTTGCTGGGCAGCTCTAGTCATTCAGATATACCAGCTGGCCATACCCACCATAATCTCCCATGCCAGCTTTACCCTCTGCTACCCGCCCACCCCCTTACTGCCTGGCTGGACACATGCTGGCTATCAGCTGAGCGATGCCAGCTACACAGAGTAGCTAATCAGAATACCAATCAAACATGTCTGATATGTGATATCTATTCCTATGTTGTTCAACAGTGTAGTTTATGAGTGTTAAAGATATCTGTAGACCTTGTGGTTGCGATATGATCTGATATGATTGTCAGTGTGGATGACTGAATATGACGGTCAGTTGGAGAGGTTGATTTTCATACAACTACTCAACAGACACATCAAACCACAGATGTACACCCCAGATTGTTGATATGTGGTAGTCAGTTGTGTTACATGCTCAGAGTCAACTGTTGCATACACAGCCTAACAAATAAGGTAATAAATTCAAAATGTGGGACATCGTGTTTTGGACTGATTTTTAATTAAAAAAAGCAATTTTGAGCCTACGATCCTGCATACACTTCCTCAAGGCACCTCAAGCTGCTTGTGTTTCAGCAACAAATGTCCCCAAAATGGCCAACAGTTGGCAATAGAAGCAGCACTCTCAATTTGATGAAAATGCAGTTTATTTAAGCAGTTCACTTTTATGAGATTACAAACACAGATTAAACATAGATTAAAAGCACACACTCCTTCCTGCTGCTCACAAATGAGTTTAAAGTTTGTTCTCATTTTTAGTGCTCCCAGTTTACCAATCCTGAAATGTAGGGGCATAGCCCCCTTAGTACCTCCACTTCTCTCATCCCTGTTTTTTGCTGTAGATGGAGACAACCAAAGGCAAAAATCTTCAAAAAACATTAATGTTCATATCTACAAAGAAACTGTAGTCATTTTAGATGAGTCCTGTTATGGAATAGAGTCGTGACCATAAATGAATTCCTCTTGCGTCTCAAAAATGAGCATTTATAAAAGCCATTGTGGAAGGGCAGACTGATTTCACAGGTCATGAATATGCAATTAGGCAGGCTGTAGTAAATTAGACACCAAATAAAGTGTAATTTCAAAAAGGTGGTTAAAGGATAATGCAAAAATATCAAAACTTTAGATTGTATTTAATGCACTTCTCCATACACAACAATGCAAAAGGGTGCAGATAATCCTAGACTTGCTACTGGGTTAAGATTTGGAGGATAAAGGGTAATTACTGTGAAAGATTTGAGAGGGCTGAGAGCATCACAATCTTTAAATTCCCATATTTTGTTCTCATTTTGCTCCCCAGAGAAAAAAAATGTAGTTATATGCATATCTTCCTCTCGAACATTTGGTCATGTGGTGCAGCATCTTGCCTTAATGACAGCACTCGCCCTGTTAGGTAAGAATTACATCAGTCTCTTGAGAGTTTCTGTCCACTTTAGCCAACTCTCCCACTAAACCTGTGCTTCATACTCAAGCAGAACCTAACACTGACATTTTCATACTCCAGTATGACTGTCGAGTGAGTGTGTGAGAGTGTGACTAGTTCAACAGACATAACTGAAAACTGGGAAATTCTGACCGGATAAACCATCATCTGAAAGAGCAACGATCAATCACAGTCCCGTGTTTCACTTAAAGTTAACTTAAAATTAAAAATGTTTGGGTGGTGTCATTAAAAAAACATTTTGAATTCCTAAAGCACCTTTCAAAGAGGGGGTTCTGAGTGGTGCACCTGGCAAAAGTGCTGGCCCTATAATCAGGACCATGAGGCCGATGCCACTGCCACCCATGGCTGGGATCGGGCCTTGTTCTCTATGGGTGGGTAATATCGTCCCCTACCAATCACTCAACATGATGATAATCAGTTTTTCATTTACCTTAATTGAACAGGCAAGACATGTTTGGAGTCCACATTTTCATAGAACTGGCTAACATCATTAACAAAAACTAGAAATCAACGGTCACCCAAATCTTTTGTTTTGTAAATACACTCCCAAAACTTCTCTCAACCATCTCAGAGAGTCGCCAGCTCCTCATTAAGGTGGTGCAGACTGACTGATGCGGTTTAAGACACAGCACGACTTACTGTGAGACAAACAAATGAAAATGTTTTGCATGACAGGGTCTGTTTTCACAAACATCATCAGGGGTAGGAATGCTAAAGAGGATAAACTAAACATATGTCTTGGCCGATTGTCTACATTTGGGGTGGAAACCTAGAAATGTGAAAGTCATCAGCGTTTTGTTGACCTTGTTAATGATAATGATAAATCTGCACAAACCTTGGTAGCGGCTGCTTTATCAGACAGATGACGTATTGATCAGGTCCTCCTGCACACAGCTCAGCATGTTGTAGGCGTGAAATAAGGGGCTAACACAGCTCAACAGCCGGAGACATGAATTTGCACATACGAATGCGTTTTTTTTGGGTTTTTTTTGTGACTATGCTTTGCAGGACTGATATGATGGGTGAATTATTTCACTGGTGGTAGACATCTCTACGGCGTGATGACAGTGTGGAGATGGTGTGGAGACAAGCAAAACGCTCACTCTACTGTTGGAAGAAATCTAATGTGACAGTCAAATGTTATGAAATTTCAGATGAATGCACAGGTGTTCTGCAGTTTGTGTGTGTGTATGAGTGTGTGTGTGTGTGTGTGTGAAAGAGAGAAAGAGGGAGAGAGAGAGAGAGTCTGTGTGTATTGAAACCTGTTGTGTATCACTACCATTGCAAAGCACTTACATCTTCAAAAAATATCTACACATTATACCATTATTTACAAAAAAAGTCATAAAAAGTGGCTCTATACAGTGTTCTGCTATTGTTATTGTGAAGTCATGGTGCCCTTTTTGGTTTTGCTATGCATTTTAATTGACCTTACATTTTTCATTGTAATCACATAAATACCTATTACATAATTACTATAATTAGGCCTACGGTTGCTTTACATTTTCTATCCTCAAGTTTGAGCCTGGCTTTTTTCTGTGTGTGTGAGTGGGATTCAAATGAGAAACATCCACACAAAGTTGCCCTCCTGTCTTCTTTTATTTATCAGTGTTTTCCGAGGGGAGGAAGGTAAAGTTCACAGTCAGGAGGTCTCTCCACGTGCCTGATCCTCTGTGGGCATGTGTACATGTGTGTGTTCTTGTCTTTCTCATGCTGGTCCTTCGTGCCTTCACCAGATTAAAGTGTCAGAAAGTGTGTGTGAAGAGAGAGAGAGAGAGAGAGAGAGAGAGAGAGAGAGAGAGAGAGAGAGAGACACTACACCTCACAGGAGGAATTTAATAGACAGACAGGGAAAACAAAAAAGTACAAGGTGTGAGAAAGAGAGACGATAGTGTAAGTGAGAAGATTAAACAGAGCACAAGAGATTTGTAGCTGTGTGAATAGACTTGCTACGATGTCTAAATGCACTTACACTAAGAAGAAATTGGCAAAATAATTACAGGAAGGTGTGAGCAGTGTGGTAGAGATCAGCATTTGAAGTCAATGCGATGATGATTAGTAGAGGTGGTCAATATGGCAAAAATATCTCAACATGACTATAGATAGATAGATAGATAGATAGATAGATAGATAAATGTTATATTTCAAGGGGTCAGATATTTTAGGCAGCAAGTGAACAGTCGGTTCTTGAAGCTGATGCGTTGAAAACAGGAAGAATGGGCAAGTGTAAGGATTATACCAACTTTGACACAGTCCAAGTTGTGATGGCTAAACGACTGGGTCAGAGCAGCTCCAAATTGCATTTTTGTGATGTATTCCCTGTATACAGTGGTTAGTATCTACCAAAAGGTCTAATGAAGTACAGCTTGGTGAACCAGCAACAGGGTTATAGGCACCCAAGCTCACTGATGAGCAGGCGCGACAAAGGCTAGCATGTCTGTCCTGATACATGACAGAATATAAAGAGTGTCTATGCTGACCTCTGTCCACTGCTTAAAGCACCCAAAATGGGCACATGAGCATCTGGGGAAGAGATGACACCAGGAGGCATTATGGGAAGAAGGCCAGCCAGCAGGGGCAGTCTGATGAAGCGTGATAAAAAGTGTTGACTTGGGCTGCAAATTCCTTAAATCTCAATTTAATTGAGCATCTGTGGGGTGAGCTGGATAAGCTAGACAGAACCAAAGAGGCCTCACCTCACCACTTACAGGACTTAAAGGATGTGCTGCTAACGCCTTGGTGTAGAGACCACAGCACACCTCCAGAGATCTTGTGGAGTCCGTGCCTTGATAGGTCAGAGCTGTTTTGGCAGGATGCGAGGGACCTATGCAATATTAGGGGAGTGACCTTGATGATGATGCTTAGGTAGGAGGTCAAAGTAAGATTCACATGAATGTCAGGATCAAAGGTTTCACAGCAGAACATAACTCAAACAACATTCAAAAACGTCTGTGTCCATAAAACAGAACACTGTAAAATGTTACAGAATCTGATCATTTGCAAATCATGTAAACCCACCTAAACACTCTTTTGCTGAAAACCGTACAAAGATGACATATCCAACTTTGTTGTTATAAGAAACATTTCTGCTCATTTTGAATCTGAGGCAAGCAACACGTTTGCAACAAAGGCTGAAAATGCTGTAAAATGCTGAAGAAAGCTACCTGGTGGCACATCTCAAAACTAAGTGGGTTAGTTGGCAAGAGGTCAGTAACATGATTGGGTATAAAAAGAGCATCCCGGTGAGGAAAGATCTCTTAGAAGTAAGGCAGGCAAGGGACAAGGCTGGACAGCAATACTGGATGGATTTGGGAGCTGCTTTAAAAACTGCACCAGGTTAAGAATTATGATGATTCTGATCTCTGGGCTCAAGCTCACCCAAGATGGACAGAAGTGAAGTGGAAAATTGTTCTGTGGTCTGACCAAAATAAAAAAAAAAAATCAAATTTACATTTTTGGAAACCATGAACATCAGATCCTACATGCTAAAGAGGAGTGGGACCATCTGGCTTGTTATCAGTGCAAAGTTCAAAAGCCTCTTTGATGGTATGTGGTTCATTAATGCACATGGAATGGGTAACTTGCACATATCGATATACTGGTTTTGAAGTGACATATACTGCCATCCACAAGATGTCTTTTTCAGTGAAGGCCTTGTTTATTTCAGCTAGTCGTGCCAAACCGCATGCTGCACATATTACAACAGCATGGCTCCATTGCAAAAGACTCTGAGGGCTAAACTGTCCCGAAATGACCCTGAACAGTTGAGCAGATAAATCCTGCATCAGACAAGAATGGGGCAACGTTTCAATGTCAAAACTCCAGGACCAGGTCGTCTCAGTTCCCAAGAGTTTTTAAAAGGAGAGGTGATGCAACACAGTAGTAAACATGAACCTGTCCCAATTTGTTTGAAATGTATTGAGCATAGCTTTTTCAAAAAATATATAAATAAATACATTTCTCAGATTCAATATGTTGTAATTGTAGGATTTCATCATCACACTCTGACTTACCATAAAAAAGAAACAATATAGTTGTAACCTAGAATAATTTCAACACTGGATCTGAAACCAAACTGCCAAAACGTGTTCTGATGTACACTTTTGAAAGCTTGATTTGGGAAAGTGATTATTAGGCAGCACTGTCAAAATCATGGATTCCATTTCTACCCTACAGCCTAAAAAGCCATGAGTTACACTATGGGTAAGATTCCTGGTCAGAGGTTAGGACAAGTCCCTGACTACATTTTCCTTTTCAGTTAATCCAGCCACTTTGTGGTGCATCCATTGCTCGTGCTGTTACACACAGCTTGTATAATCTCCATAGAAAAGCATTGCAAATAAAATGGGATGCTTCAGAGCAGGAGCGGCATTTGTGATTCAGAACTAATCACCCAATCATACTTACCTCCCAATGCTCTCGTTGCTAAATGCAATCAAATCCTAACCATAATAGAAAAAGGCTACTGGATACAGCTAAAAAGGGTAATCTAGGGTATTTATAGGGAACAAATTCTCTATAAACACCCTGGATTTCACACTTAATTCTGTAATTACACGTTTTAAGTCCGGTAATTAATAGAAAAAAAGAGAAAGTAAAGACAAACGCAAAATCTTGGTTGTAAATCTCAGGCCTCAAGTTGACTTGAATCCATTATAATTCTTGAAAAAAAGTGCATTGCTTCAGATTACAGATTACATATCCCAAAATGTATTTTTTCACTCATTTCAAAAAGATATGTCACTCAGCATGTTGTTCTGTACTAATAAGATGATTTTCAGATCAGATACCTTCATAGTGTCTTACATCAAAAGGAGGGAGAGAGGAGATGGGAAGCAAAGAGGTGAGAGAGTTGATAAGGGAAGTTTTCTGTACAGTGTAAACTGTAAAAGTGATTAGGAAACTTGATATTGATTAAAGTGCTGGAATAATTTAAGAACTTTTCTGTGCAGCGTGAAGCAGCGTAAAAAGTGACTTCGGAACTTGGTTTGGACTAAAGTAAAAAGGAAGAGGAAAACAGAGAAGTGATTATATTGTGTAGATTGTACTGTAGTCATTAGGGAGCTTCTCTATAGAGCATAAAAGTAGAGAAGTGATTAGGGAACTTCTCTGCACAGCGTAAAGTAGATAAGTGAATAGGGAGCTTCTGTGTACAGCATAAAAAAGACAAGTGAATAAGGAGCCTCTTCTTGTACAGTTTATAGTATGGAAATCCTTAGGGAACTTCTCTGTACAGAGTAAAGTAGAGAAGTGATTAGGGAACTTCTGTGTACAGTGTAAAGTAGAGAAATTAGGGAACTCTGTATGATGTAAAGTAGAGAAGTGAAGTGTAGTAAAGGAATGAGGTGATAAGGGAACTTCTCAAGAGGGGGGTAGAAAAGTAAATAGGAAACCTCTCTGCAGTGCATAAAGCAGAGAAGTGATTAAGGAACACTGTGCAGTGTAAAGTAGATACATGAAAAGGAAACCTCTCTGTAAAGCATAAATATCCCTCTGTTAATAATGAATATTTAGCCTTATTTTTGCT
>JBBPCX010068922.1:0-11783 GCA_037974365.1 Hydrocynus forskahlii
CTCTGAAACTGGTCAGGTTCAGGGATTGGACTGGAAATGAGAGTCTTTGAAAGTCCTTCAGGAAGCCTGGAGAACTGCCCCTCAAGACTGCATTAAAAATACAAGAAAGTCTGGATCTCTGGAAGCAAAATATGAAGAAATGGTGGCTCAATAATTTGCACAGTATAATGTATATATGCGTTTAACTTACACTGCAAATAGTAAGAAATTGTGCACTTTATATTTGCAGAAATGATCATATTCAAGTGTATTTTTTTTCATTCTCTGAGCTGTTTATGTCCAGCAGGGTACTGGAACCTGTCCCAGGGAGAAGAAAACCCTGGACAGGTCACCAGTCACCAGGCCAGATCATTTGACCAGCACTGTTCAAACTTTGCATACAACGAAATACAGAAATAATAGCATGTAATGTAAATTTTCATATGCAAATAAAATACATTTGCATACCGAACTGTACAGAATCTTCCTAAGCTACTAGTCTGAAGGCATTTGAGTGTCTTTATGCAGAAAAAACACACATTAACATTAGAATAAATAATAACAACATTAGAATAAATAATAACAACAACATTAATTTAAAAAAAAAAAAAAAAAAAAAAAAAATATATATATAAACCGCTTTTCTCAGGTGCCTAACACTGCACAGTACTGTACATTTTGGCGTATTAAAAACTGGCTCAGTTCCACATATTTATTCATATTGTTAATGTATATTGTAGTGCATTAACAGATGTGCATTCACTGGCATATATTTAAATATTTAAGACACATTTTGGCACATTTAAATACATTTAGATCACATATTTGAAAACATTACATATATTGCACATATACTTGTTAAAATGAGCAAATAAATGTATGTTATAAAGCATCCGGCCCCAACCAGGATCAGTAGTTTTCTGAAGCCAGTGAAGGGCCTTCTTTAGGAGAAACGTCCAAAACAAAGCAGTTTATGCAACATTCTGTAGCATGCACTCATTTTTTACAGAACTGTGTTAATCCTGCTCTCTGCCTCTCTCTCTCTCTCTCTCTCTGTGGCTTGGTGGTACTGAAGAGCCTTGTGTGTGTGTGTGTGTGTGTGTGTGTGTGTGTGTGTGTGTATGTCCCAGGGTGACCGGCTGTAGATAGTGACATCTGGAGCATGTTAAAGAGAAGCCGTGGTCGTCTCTCTCTCAGACACTAATCAGATGCAGCTCACGCTGTAACTCGTTTGTAGTGTTTAGGCCACTTTAGTGTGAGTGTGAATCAGAGGTGAAGTCTGTGGAGTACTTTATACTTCAAACACACACTATGCACTAAGTAGTACTGAGGGGCTTTTGGAGTGAAGGGGGGGGGGGTGGAGGATTTAGAAGCTGTTTTTTAAGACAATACGATAGTTGCACGAATTGTTTCATTATTATAACAACTATTTGACTATTCAAACATCTGGTACCCGGTACCAAATGACTCACGGACTGATTCCGTTCTGCGGCCCGGTGGTTGGGGACCTCTGCTCTACAGGAAAGATATGAATGGAATTAAAGTCAGTTTGAAATCAAAGTGGGCCTTCTTTAATGTCCTTGGTCATATTAAGCACAGTGCCTCAGGTCCTATCATTCTAAAAGGCCTTGGTTAAGGGGAAAAAGAATGTCATCACAACATGATTTTTTTCCAAACCTGTAACCAAGGCAGCCTTCATGTACAGGGATCTTTGTTAGACAGTTGTCTTGCTGTGAGATGAGTATTTTGAAGCAAAATACTATCCAATAATCTTCAAAAACCACTTGTCCCACTCCTGGCTCCCTTTCCCACTCACGCCATTGCTTGCTAGCCACCAGAAGGTGGTGATAATGCACCTGATAGCTGTTTGCCAACTGCCGTTACACGACAAAAGAAGAAGAAGACCTTATTTTGCTGTGTGGGCTTGAACCAACGGGTTCTGAATGGGGACTAATATACTAGCGAGTGGGTTGTGGGGGTTCTGGGGGGTGAGTTTTCATGCTAGCGAGTGGGGGGTTTCCAGCAAGTGAGTAGTCGAGTGGAGGTTGAGGAGCTGGTAGGGGTGGCAGTGGCTTTAAGGCAAAATCTTTTTTTTAAAGACAAGACAAGACTTGTATAAACTATTCGGTTTAATTATTTTAATGACTAATTGTATATTCAAACATCTCTCCTGGCAACCCTCTGCCTCTCATCTCTCACTTTCACTTTGGGTTTTTGGAGCAGCTTTGATTGAAAAGAGAAGATTTTGACTTTTTGTGATTCAGACTGTCTGTCCTGAGAAATGGTATTTGAGCTGCCCATCTTAGGAAGGGCCTGCAGCTCCTGGGGGAGTATGGAAACGTAAAAGCATCTTCTCCAGTCGGTCATTCCTCACCATTAAACCCCCTCAGAAAACCATGTCCAGTTCAGTCATCTGGACCCAGCAAGGACGCTTCATCAACTGGAGCTCTGGTTGGACAGTACAGTTCTAGTCTGTATCACACCTGGTTCAAGAAGAGTTTTGCCTTTTCCAGGGCAGTTACTTTGGTCTCTAAGGGGGATCATAGTGTAATAATTCATCACAGAAGGAAGAATTATTGATGCAAATGGACAGACATACAAAGGCCATCATACGATGATACAATAATTTAAGTGGTTTTCCTCAAAGGAGCTCTGGTGGTTTTCTCCTTATCTGGGTTGATCTTACGGGTGGATGGAGTGGTACCGAAGTATCGATGGCTCTTGATGTTTCCTTTAAATCAGCGACCACCAACTTTGTAGCGCCACGGACCAGTTTCATGTAAAACATTATGTTCACGGACCGGTTTAGATCCAACTAGAAACAAATGTTTTCTAGCTTGTGGGCTAAATTTTTGATGTACCGTATCACATGACCAAGACGAGTGGGTTTTTTTCAAAATAAAAGATCTTTCAAACTCCACTAATCGATCAAATATTGTTATTCTGTCTTTCTGTGCAGCCTGGTACCAAATGTCTCACGAACTGATACCGGTCCGCGGCCCGATGGTTGGGGACCTCTGCTTTAGAGAGCTGATTCTCAAACAAAGTATTTACATGATCAAGCTTAGCCCCGCCCGTTCACAGTGAAGTTATAAGGAGTGTTTCAGCCTAGTCTGCTTTTTGAATGAGGCACAATGTGACACAAGCAATCACAACATGACTAATTTACATATAACAGAACTCCTTTACATGTATAAGCTTGTTTTATTCAAGGTGATAAAGAGTAGACTTCATGGAAGGGAAAAATATACAACAGAAGATAATATATGTCTTCTACATGCTGTAAAAAGAGAAATGTATGCATTAATGAATATAAAATGCCCACCCCAAAACTACAGCTTTCAGAAATACATTCGGTAATGTAGTAAGTGAATTATAGAGGTGTGCGATTCGGGACACAGCCTCTGTCTTACTTAATAATGGCTAGCAATACCACAGAGTGTCTGTGTGTATTTCTATAATTATATAGTTGATTATTTTGCCTATATGACCCTGAATATCTTACCATTCATGCAGGATTAATACTGTACTAAAGACGTTAGATACTGATTTGATGCCTGAAAGGGCACATATCCTAGAAAACTGGTTCTTAATTATTTAATAAGAGTTTGATTAAATAAGTAAACATTGTTCAACTGATATAGCTAATACATCTAAACTGCAATAATGGTTTTGTATTCACTGTTTTTTTCAGTTTTGTATATCAGCCTGCTGCAGCTTTGCCCCGCCCATTCTCGCTGAAGTCACAAGGAGTGTTTCACTGCACAATACAGGGCAGCCAATCAGAACACAGCTCATGAATTTGTTTTAGTGCAGAAAGTCACACAGTTTTCGAAGATATGTCGACATCTTGGGAAATATAAAATTCAAGAAAACTGCAAGGCCTTTTTGCAGCAGTCTTGCCCCGTCAGCCACTCCCTGTTCTGTTTCCTGCTCCTCTGCTGCGCCTCGTCTTTGTTTACAATGAACATGTTTTCTGTTTATATTGGACTCTGTCTCACCTCGTCCCGCCTTGCCGTCACCTGTCTGTGTGTAACTCCGCCCGTCACAGCAGTTCCTGGTGAAGCGCTGCGTGTTAACACCTCTGTCTGCTCTAACTCTTTCCCATGCATGAGGATCCCTGTTCTGCCTTAATATTCATCAGTCTTTTCTTTATTTGTTTGTTCAATAATGTCTGGGATGCTTCGTCCACACCCTCCATCACCCTGACAACATTACGCTTTAAAAAGGGGTTTGCCTTTGCCAGAGCGGCTATTTTGGTCACTAAGGGAGTGTCAGGGCTCTCGATGTAATAATTCACCAAATAATTGTAATAATTCATCATAGTGTAATAATTCACCAAAGGCTTTTTCTACGGCAGTATATATTGTCTGTCTGTCTGTCTATCTATCTATCTATCTATCTATCTATCTATCTATCTGTCTGTCTATCTATCTATCTATTTATCTGTCTACCTATTTATCTGTCTATCTATCTATCTATCTGTCTATCTGTATATCTATCTATCTATCTATGTATCTATTTATCTATCTGTCTATCTATCTATCTGTCTATCTATATATCTGTCTGTCTGTCTGTCTGTCTATCTATCTATCTATCTATCTATCTATCCATCTATCTATTTATCTATCTACCTATCTGTCTGTCTATCTGTCTGTATATCTATTTATCTGTCTGTCTATCTATCTATCTGTCTGTCTGTCTGTCTATGCTTAGAACTAGTTATGACATTCTCTTGTCTTGCTAACTGTCTCAGAATGCCTGTCACTTCAGACTATAAACTGCACCACTGCTGTTGTTTTATAAGTGTGTCTACATTAAGTGTGAATGTATGTATGTGTGTGTGTGTGTGTGTGCGTGTGTGTGTGCGTGTGTGTGTAGCACTCCATCACATAAAGGTATTAGCGTAAAACATGCTGCTAGTCACCATAACAGCACTATTAACCCTGTAACCCTGTCTGGAGCAGGACTGCCCAATCAGGCGTGAATAGAAGCAAAGCAGGTCACACTTCTGAACGCCAAGAGAACCAGCACACACACATACACACTCACACACACACACACACTCACACACACATACACACACTCGGCATAGAGGACAGAAAACATTAGCCTTCCGTAAGCGCGCCTGCACTTGAGAGAGAATGAGAGCACTCAAGTGAGAGCATGGGTGACACCAAGAGAGACCGAGAAACAATAATGTCAGACACCCATTCACGCCATCAACACCCAGAGGAGAGAGAGAGAGAGAGACAGAGAGAAAGAGAGAGTGAGAGAGAGAAAGAAGAACAGAGAGAGAAAGAGAGAGAGAGAGTCAAATTAGTCACTGGGAAGACCAGTTGATAAAAACAGATTAGACTGTTTCTGCATGTAGAAGAATTATATTGGTTCAAAGCTCACCATAACAGACAGAAGGGTGATGTGCGTTATATGATGCTAAGAAGTTTTCTACAGTCATTTTAAACATTAAATGGTGCAGGGAATGGGGCTTACTGGGGACCCCTGTGTAAAAGTATAATAAGTATAAAAGTATAAAAGTGTATATATGTGTCTATATATATATACATACTTTTGGTATGGGCGTGTTCCCTGTGATCAGGAAGTCATGGGTTCAAGCCCCAAGACTGCTAAGCACCACTGAGGTTCCGTCCCCACACACTGCTCCCCAGGCGCTGTGTTCCTGGCTGTCCGCTGCTCCGCTTGGTGAATGGATTAAATACAGAGAAAGAATTTCACACTGTGTGCTGTGTTGTGTTCATGTATGACAGAATGGTCACATTCACACTTAAGTAAATTATAAACAATTGTAATGAATTGCAATTTCATACATACACTGTAACCTATAAACATATGGACAAAATTCACACTTTGACTTTGTCTTTAATGTGTATTAACGTTTTTGGTTTTTGTGTGTGTCTATATATATATATAACTTGCATATATATGGAAGTTGAGGGAGAATGGCAAATTTCAGATAGCACTGAAGTCCATGTACCCTTGTGAGTGTGTGTGTGTGTGTGTGTGTATGTGTGTGTGTGTCTTTCCTCTTGTCTGAGTGTCAGAGATTTCTAAACAAACAGTGACTTTCTCTCCCTCTCCGTCTCACCCATCAATAATGGAGCCCCGTGTCGCTGTGTTTAAGCTTTGACAGTGGCCCTCTGTCACTTTACTGATTAATAATACACACACAAAGAGGGGGACGGAGAGAGGCAGTGAAAGAATAGTCTGTATGTGAGTGTGTGTGTGTATCAGAACCATACGAATGACCTGTCAGCACAGTGCATTACTGTTGCACTTAGGTGAGCTTTTCGCCTACACAGCGATTTTTGCCTCCATCAGCGTTGAAACTCCTCCTGACTGAGGATGGGCTGGAGACGGGCCTTTTTCAGCACCATCACTGCCCCACAGACATCCTCCTTCATACCGTTCCGGATATGGACTGTATTACTGCGCTCATGCCTACATTTTTGATTGAAGAGTTGTGTAAAAAATAGTTTAAGAGTTGGGTAAAGAAAGTTTTCATAAGTTTTCCTACTTACACTTTGACAACAACGAAGTGGAAATTTATCAAAAGAGACCAAATATAGACCAATCAGATCATCACACATGTCTCAGAACGTGTGGTGTTGGTCGAATAGTCTTGCTGATACAGTTTCTGACGCTGTATGACTCACTGTTAACTGTAAATCCAGACTTTTAGATAGATACTGTTTCTAGTGAGGCTGTGTGGGGGTTTGTAGATGTGCGGGTGCTAATGGGGGTCCCCCACATTTCAAGACTGCTGCTACGAAGAACTGGGAAAATAAATTGACCTAACTACAAAAGAATTAGAGAGTCAGCAATCTGACTGGCCGTCACTCATCTCTGTTCCATGAAGCTCATCCAGGAGTGGCCATCAGCGGCGCGGTGAACCCCCCTCCCATTTCTCTGCATCATTAGTACTGCTGAAATCCATCTTTCATGAAGCTACCTGAGAACTTTGCGTTCTCTCTACTGTTTGGAGGACTTTGAGCCAATTGGGCCTGTTTTGGAGAAGTTTTGCTCGTTAAATCATAAGAATGAGTCGACATGGCTTGCAAATGAATGCTGATATTTGACTGTCAAGTCAAATAACAGACTGCAGTGTACTTTCTTCTTTCTTTGGGACAGGCAGCAAAGCCATGTGTTGCATAAAGGGCAGAGCTGTAGTCCATCCAAGACAAGTCCAAGTCTAGGTTCGAGTCCAAGTCAAGATCGAGCCCAAAAAGGTTCGAGTCCAAGTAAAGACTGAGTCTAAAGATGTTTGAGTCCAAGTCAAGACTGAGTCTAAAGAGGTTCGAGTCCAAGTCAAGATCAAGCCCAAAGAGGTTTGAGTCCAAGTCAAGACCAAATCCAAAGAAGTTTGAGTCCAGATCTAGAGGTCATTTGAGAAAGCCAATGTTAAGACTGTCAGACAAAGAAAGAAGCGTTTTTGAGACCTACTGGCCTGTTTATGATTTTTGTGTGTTGTTGAAGACAGAGTTCACTCTTGATATGCCAGATATGTGATTGGTTTCCAGGCAGCCAGATGGATTTTGAAATGATTCAAACGGTGCCCATTTTCTGAACAAGCTCATTTAATCAGTGATTTTGTTGACTGGTGTAGAGGGTTGTTTTGTTGGCTGCTGCAGGTGTTGTTTTTTTGTTGGGTGTGCTTTTGTTTTGCTGCTTGATTTTCTTCATGATTTTTGTGGCAAAAGAATATTTGGCAACACCAAAGGCAGAGTCCGAGGCAAGTCCAAGTCCAAATACCAGCGAGAGCAAAAAAGACAAAAAAAAGTACTATGTTGTGGCCTGTATATGATATGGCAATATACAGCCACACAATATATATTTCCTACATCCACAAATGTATATTTCCTACATCCACAAATGTATATTTCCTACATCCACAAATGTATATTTCCTACATCCACACAATATATATTTCCTACATCCACAAATGTATATTTCCTACATCCACACAATGAAAAAAACACTATAAACTGCCAAATGGCAGCAAGCCCAAGACAGTCTCTGTCCAAATACCAGTAAGGCTGAGACCAAAAAATTGTGCCCTATAAATAAATTATGTCACAAAATATATCTACACCACACACATATATAAACAGATACATACATGTATTAAATTTCAAAATATTGAGATCTATATATTGAAATCTCCAATAAACTGCTAAATTAGGACTCAGTGTAAACCTTTGACAGACACAATCATACCAGTATTGACTCTAGTAGGTACTTGCACACATAGGCTTTTAACACGTGACAACTGGTACTTGGTCTTCGAGATATAGTCATTTACTACACTAACCATAGAACAAACCATGATATATGGTCGAGTCAATATACGATCGAGTCCGACAGACCCGGGTCGATACACTCAACAAAGGGAGACTGAAAACAATTCAATATTTAGAACAAAATGTGACTGTGCAGACTGTGCTCCGTTCTGGCACACTGTACTAAAGAGACGAACTGGAAGATGGGGGGGGGGTGACGATTTATGACATGAATTTGTTGGTCTGGGTTGTTGTTTGGTGCTGGTTTTACACTATAAACAATGCAGATACATCAAATATCATCATTCATAAAATTCATAGTGTTGATGCAGGTCTACGATGCATATTGCTGATGCATTTTTGCAGTTATATCATGAGATTCGATATATTGACACACCCCTGTAATCGCCCAGCCATGGTTGCATATTTAAAAATAGAAAAAGTTGATGTTGAAGCCTAAATGTTGTACTTTTATCCATTTTTATAGATAAAAGTTTATCAAACCACATAAGCAAGTCTGTTTGGGATGACTTACATATGTGTAATTATTTAGACATGTAGATAGCATGATGCTAGTTAATGAGGCTTCTGTTATTAGCTCCATTAGCCTCGTAGTTCCAGGGGGGAAACTAAAAACACCAAATGTGTCGACCCAAATATCAATTTAATACATATTATTTAAAAACATGGAGGCTTTGTGGTTAGGGAGCTCGCCCTGCAATCAGAAGGGTGTGGGTTTGAATCCCAGATCTGCTAGTGTCATCTCTGAGGTTCCCTTGAGCAAGATACCGTCCCCACACACTGCTTCACTGAATTCGTTAAATGCAGAGAAAGAATTTCACACTGTGTGCAGTGCTGTGTTCACGTGTGAATATAAGGCGCCACTTTACTTTAATATGGCTTTAGGGTGATGGTCAGTCTTGGTCCGTTGTGAAAAAACCTAAAGTAGCTCTGATCTTTTCCAGACAGAACTTAGAACACCAGCATCTGGCATGCCTTTCTGGAGAAAGCGATTTCAAACCTGTTACTTCTTTCCAGGGAAACATGCATTATTTTGTGGAAACAGATTAGGCCCCCTTATTATGGAGAGTGAAACTGCAGCACATCCAGACATCAAAGCAGATGACGGCTAGTGCTTGGACCTGAGATAATCCCTCAGTCCTCTTCTTAGAGATGGTCTTAAATGTAGATGATCTAATCTGCAGGCCTTTTGGATTTGCAAGTGTTGAGTTTAATTCCCCAACATGCCAGTTCAGGGAAACGAATTTGGGAATCGCATCAATACGGGTTCTTAAGTCAGCAGCCAGATACACACCACATATGAAAAGAATGCCACTACGCATGCCAGAAGACTCTTTGATGTAAAATATAGTTTATTTTAGTCTATAATCATAAGAGACTTAATTATATGCACAAAGACAACAGGTGTGTTATTATGCTTCTAAGAATGGGGTCGGGATGCAGGAAAATGACTCACTCTCAGAAAAGAGAAGGTTGGGATTTTTCTGGAAGGTTTGTGTGCAGAAGTTTGATGCATATATTTTAGAATGCTCTTCTTAGTGCTCTTTCATCTGCTGAGAATGTTCCACCACCCTGATAATATCTGGGCCACAGCGGCCCTGTGGACAGAAAGTGACCAATGATTAGTCAGGGTAACCTACAGCAACACAGGGGAACGGCTCGGTCCAGTTCAGCTATAACACACCTGGCAACAGAGCAGCTCATACTAAAGAGCTCAGTGAATGTAAAGTTGAATCCTGGTCTCCGGAGAGATGAATCACGCTTCACTATCAGCACTTTTCCACAGGTCTCCAGGAACCGTTCTGTATCTAAACTGTACTGTGATGGTACTGAAGTTGTATCAGTTTTTGATGTACCAGTATGTCTCAGTCTGGTAACGGAGGTTCTGACTCAATTCTCTCCACAGTTTATGGCCGGTCATCCCAAACCGCGTCCAACCGGCAGAAAGTTTTTCTCTCAGAGCCGCTTTTGTTATTGTGCACTTTTATTATTTATAGTCTTTATTTTTTCTCTGCATTCTTTGCCTGTGAAATGAAAACTTGGCCCAACGTGTTAGCAATATCCTGGTGCACCTTCGCATTTGTTAGAAATCTCCCAATTAAATTGATCTTCAGCCCAAATAAATAGTAGAGCTTCTGCTTCATTGACTTCCCAGTTGTTAGTTTGTATCCCCTTTGTTGTTTGTCATGTCAAGTTTTCGACCAATCAGAAAGCAGTGATGCAGTCAGCTCAGCTCCAGCCCACTTTTGGGTCCTGCCATTGTGCAGCTCGGGTTCAGCTCGGGAAAAACATTTGATCACGGTATGACACGGTTCTTTGTGCCAGTGGAAAAGTTCTATATCTGGTAGTCTGATAGACAAATCTGGGTGTTTAGGATGCCAGGAGAATGCTGATAACTGGAATTCGCAGTGCTAGTGGTAAATTTTGGTGGAGGAGGAATAATAGTCTGGGGCTAGAGTTTTCAGGGTTTGGCCTTGGCTCATTAGCTCCAGTTAGGGGAAAAGCATATAATTATATGCTTCCAAATTTGGGAAAGCCCCAATCCGGTTCCAGCATGACTGTGCATAAAAACAAGTCCATAAAAACAAGGCATAATTAGTTTGGAACTCCATTGACCTGCACAGAGCCCTGACCTCAATCCAGCCAAACACCTCTGGGATGAACTTTGAGCCAGGCCATCTCCTCCAACATCAGAGCCTGAGCTCACAAATGAGTTTTTGTCTGAATGGGCACACGTTCCCTCAAAAACACTCCAAAATCTTGTGGAAAGCCTTCCTAGAAGAGTGGAGACAGTTACCGCCGCGAAGGGGGGGGGGCAGCACCACCGTAATGCCCGTGGTTTTGGAATGGCTTGTCAGACAAGCTCGTATACGTGTGATGGTCAGGTCTCCACATACTTTTGGCCTATATTGTGTATTCATAAATTCTTGTATGATTCACTTTGAATAGACTATACAGAAGAATAGCCTTTTGGAGAATGTATTTCTTTTGCTGACAAGTGTGCTGGGATAAATGGAATTTAAATGTTTTTCCAGTCTGGAAATGTGGACTGAAGCAGTCACGCCGTTTCTACTGTTCGCATCTGATATATTTTTAATGTGTGATGTCAAGCACTTAATCTCATAAATCCCGACGCTGGCAAACGCCGTCATAAACCGTCCTCTTTTAAACGATTTTAGCTCCGAAATACCGCTAAAGCTCTAAATCGGCTCCAGAAATCTCCAGCGACCTTCCTGGCGTCCAAGACATCAGTTTAGCCTCCGAAGAAGTAGAGGAGTGTTGAGCTCACACACACACACACACACACACACTCACGTATAGTAGTAGAGATTTGTGGGATCCCATCTGTATGCATAATCTAAAAAAAGCTGTTTAAGAGGGATGGAGAGAGAGAGGGAGAGAGACAGAGAGAGAATGGGGGGAGAGAGAGAGAGAGAGAGAGAGAGAGAGACAGAGAAACAGAGAGAGAGAGAGAGCGAGAGACAG